>JAPEVF010001229.1:0-12132 GCA_029747585.1 Pleurotus djamor | reverse complement strand
ATGCTCTATCCCACTGCCTCTCAGACTAGCCTGAGCACTAGGGCGCGCGATCCCACACACACTCATCATTTCCCTTCGCATTATCTACAGCCTGGATCTATTCTTCGCTCCAGTACGCTTCCTTGTCTCCGTCGCGAAGCTGCTGAACGCTTTCTTCGCTGGTATGAAATTGACCGCATCGTCGGCCATTTCGGCGTCCCCAATCCCCGCAAGCTCATTACTCAGGCGTCCGATGCATCTCCTGCGTCAGATAGCCCCAAGGGAAAGAAGTTGGATGTCGTAGCAGGGGGGACCATTAGGCCACATAAATCCAACAAAAGAAAGCACGATGAAGCTACTTTCGAGCAACGGAGAGCACAATGGGAAAGTGAACTCTCTGTTCAGGTTGCCCGTCGACGCCCAACATCTACTGTCTCCAGCGATCGCCGTTTTGCATCAAACAATGCGGTGCAGCGCCAGTCGGCGACGCAGCCTTTAGCCCATGGGGCATTCCCCTCTTTCAATAGCTTTGACCCCTTACATTTCCCATCGATACTTTGGTTGTCCTGCTCCCTCATCGGCCCCTTCAGTCGTCGAATCGGGAGCACGATATCCCGTCCATTCTCTACTGCTCCCCCCACATCATCGGAACGTGACCATCTTGCTGGCCATTTCACAGAAGTTACAATCACTGAAGACAAGAGCGCAGTGGCTCCAACTCCCGCTCCTGTCCCACAAAGAAAGGCACACAGACCTTCCGTTTTATCAAGATTGAAAACCCGTAGTTGGGTTGTAATAGGCATCGTCGGAGTTGGCGTTGGATTCGTTGTTGGAGCTAGCATCGGGTTCACGTACCACGCGGCGAGTCTCTCCTCTGTATAGCTCCCCACGTCGCATGTACTTGCATCTTTCACCATCTGTTTGTATCTCCACCTGTTTGTATCTCTTTAATTCACCTTTTCTATCTTAGTTGGCGTCCTGCCCTCTGTAGAGATAAGAAGCCTGGTTCATCATCAAAATGATCTTGCCACGAATGCCTGAAGATGCGTGTTGTAAGTGAGAACTCCAGAAGAACATCCGTGGTACGCCTTGTGGACGCTGGGCGTGTTTGTTATCCAACCTCCAAGCGTTAGCGGCATCAACGTCTGTCCAACGTCTAGCAACGAAGAGAAGACCCATACAGTCGGACATTGCATAGGCTGAACCTAATACCAAGTCTTGAAGAAGCTGAGTCTTCGTATTGCGTGTGGTTCTGGGATGAGACCGAGACATCTTCCATCGCAACCGCTGCACAGATCCGTTATCTTCGACGGTATAAAAAGTGTGTTACTCTCACCACCTCAGTTCTTTTCATCGCACTCGCAGCGTGAAGTAACCGTAAGCTCTAATTTGCTCAAGGAATACACGACGTTCTCACATCTGTCCTCCAGAGAACAATCACCTCAGCATGCAATTTGTTGCCTATATCACAGTGCTTAGCGTCTTTGCCATGACCCTCACCATGGCTACTCCCCAGCCCCAGGTCACCAACAGCGCTAGTAACATCGCTAACAGTCTGAATCAAGGCGACGGTGATTTGCGTGGCTCTGGTGTACTCGCTGAGGACGGCTCAGTGATCAGTGCCAAGAACACCACTGTCGTTGGCCAGGCGCTCGGCACACAAGTTGGTAGAGTAGGAAACCATGGAGTACAGCCTTGACCGAGCTGTGCTCAAATGCATCTCTCCCTGGAATCTGTAGATACCGTAGTTGTCGCTGTGGCTGGTACCTACAATACCGATCTTCCCCTTTTGGCCCCTTGACGAGAATTGCATAGAAGGCATCGTCCGTGGACTGCAGAAAAAAAATAAGGGAAAACACGATATCGAAGCCCTGGCCTGAGATCTTGTAAAGATACTATATCGCTCCGCACCTGAGCTCAAGAACGGAGAACAGGTTTTAGGACAGAGATCTTCCATTTGGCCATCCTGAGTCAGGAGGATCTGTATCAGGGGTGCTTGGACGTTGGGCATGTTGGCTATTTACGGAGTGTGTTCTCGAGCATTAGAACCAGATATATTGGGGAGAAACGTCTAGCGACGAAGATAACATGACATTGCAGCCGTTGGGGTCGAGAACCCGATGAAAGGACGTCAACCTTGTATCACCGTGGTTCTGGTACCAGAACGGTGAATCTTCCATCGCGACCGTTTACTTGATCATCGATTATGCTCTATATTTGTTATATTCTTATTATGAGACAGTATAAGAACGATACTGTATTGATCCCTGACATTCTTCACTGCACTCGCAGCAACCACCTCTAGGTAAGTAAACCAATGATCCACTCAAGAGACAAACATCTTGAGCTAATAAGAGAACCATGTATAGGGAAGCATTTGACGCACCTCGGACAATATGCAATTCATCGCCTATGTCATGCTTGGTCTCTCCGCTGCGGCCTTGACCATAGCCGCCCCCTTGAAGGCCGAAATCGACCAGAATATCCCAAACAGAGATCGTCCTACCACCAACACCAACGGTGGAGTATTTAGCAGTGCCCAAAACCTAGGCAACGGTAATGTCCGTGGTGATGGAGCTCTCGCGAGAAATTCCACAATTGAAAGTGGAGGAGCCCTTATTGCTGGCCAACCTGTTGCCTCACAAATCGGCACGATTGGAAATACGTAGATCAAGTAGTCCTAGCGATGTCAGAACTGTGTGTATATCTGGCGGCGGTGGAGCAGTTCTGAGGACTCAGGACACACATCGGTTCATTGTGACCCCTAAGACTTGGAAACGAGTGCCTGCAACGATGTGAGACTCAGTTACCCGGATACCCTGGTCTCCCGGGGAGAAGTCTGTGACACGACATCTCAGTGAACAGTAGCACCCTGTCACTCTTCTTCGACCACTGTCTTTAATCGAAGTTTTCGGCCATGATGATGAAGGCAGCGCGATACTATGGGCCTGGAGACATCCGCATCGAAAACGTCGCCATACCACTGCTCAAGCCAGATGACGTGAAGATCAAGGTTCGCAGCACCGTACCCAGAGCGCTTGCGGAGAGGCACAGCTGATACGTGTTGAACACCGGCTTCGATTTAGGTCGCTTGGTGAGCGCTCCTATCTCCTAGACGTACCTGAGCTTCTCCTAAACCCAAACTCGAACTTGCCAAGGAACGGCATCTGCGGGAGTGACCTTCATGCCTACATCGCAGGTCTGTCGAAAATACCAGGAACCAATACGCCTGGTCCATTAAGCGGCGAAAGACTGCCGATAACCTTGGGACATGAGTACGTGGCCAGACTGTGCTTCGTGTGAGAGCATCGCTGATGACAGCTATTTTGCATAGGTTCTCGGGAACCATCGTGGAACTGGGGAAGGATGTCGATAGGAAGTTTTCTATAGGACAGAATGTCTGTGTGTGAGTGGATGATTTCTCCGTCTATTAGCTTCTACGCTCCTGATATGTATCCTGAAGGGAGCCCGTGATGGCTTGTGCCAAAGAAACGTGTTGGCCTTGTTTGCAAGGTTGGCGGACGCTGTGTCCGCTGGTTAATTCTATCGTAAGCATCTTGGTTTTCTCGGAGATGTACGCCTTTTTAACATCGTTCTCCAGGGAGTTGGAGGCTGGGGTGGTGGCCTCTCCGAATATATCTGCGTACCAGCACATACGGTTCATGTCCTTCCCGAAGGCGTATCCCGTACGTGGACACCTCCTCGGGATAATGTCCCTTCTAACGGACCACGTTGACAGTGGAAGTCGGTGCTTTCGTCGAACCGCTAGCAGTTGCGTGGCATGCCGTCAAACGCTCAGGATACAAGAAGGGGGACACGGCATTGATACTTGGCGGAGGCCCAGTCAGTCGGCCTATTAAGAACCCTTGACTGACCAGACATCCTTCTAACCACTTGACAGATTGGGCTTCTCCTCCTCAAAGTCCTCAGGTAGGAAGTCTCCCTCCGCTCTCTTCCTCGGCTTGATCTGGAAGTCTGACACTGCAGGCAGAGTCGTTGATGCTGATTCTACTGTCATCGTATCGGAGCCTTCGCCTCTCCGGATGGAATACGCAAAGAAATGTGGCGCTACCGTGGTTCTTAACCCCTTGAATGAGGACTTGTTGGCTCTGTCACTGAGCATGACCATGGGGAAGGGGGTCGACCATGTATATGATGCGGCTGGCGTCCAAGCCGGCATCGAAGCAGGGCTACGATGCGTGAGGCCTCGGGGATCCGTCATGCTCGTAGCGCTTTGGGAGGAGCCGCCCAAGGTGGACTTGAACACGATTATCCGAAGGGAGATCCATCTGACAGGTAAGCAGTATAGTATGTCCGCCCTGCCCTGACCTGGTACTCATTCTATTTCGATCGCGATCGCGCATACTTCTAGGGTCTATTTGCTACGATCAAGTACATCCAGAGGTGCTCGAGGCCTTGCAAAGTGGCAAGATATCAGAGATAGAAAGCTTGATCACAAGTAAGATTGCTCTGGAAGACGTGTTGGAAAAGGGCATTGAGGCGTTATTAACGGAGAAGGACAAGCAAGGTATGGATACACATGGTTCTGTATGAATACTGAGCCAGACTTATAAGCGTGCTGTAGTGAAAATTTTGGTCCATCCGTAATGCCGGTGCAAGGTATACATATATAATTATAGTCTATGTGGGTTCTAAGAATAACAATCATAACCTCGTGTACATACAAGGAGGATTGCTTCCTTCACTGACTGAAGGAGCGAAAGAACGTGAACGAATTACAAAAGGTGATGTCCATGCATATGCCGGTCCGCGAGCGTAGCGTAAAGATAGACGTGGTGTCATGAGTTTATGAGATCATTTGGGGATCATTTGGGAGGTGGATTCGTGAACATTCGTCGAGATTATCGACGTGGAAGGCTTGTAGGCTTCTCATGGGTGAATCCGTCTTCGTCGTGGGCCGTAGCGGCGTCTGTAAGACGAGGACGATTCTCCCACTGCTTCCTGTGGTGTTGTGGTGTCCTGAGCCTGCTGCTGCGGTTGGCTCGGAGGTGTAAGCGACGCCGAAGTGGGTGCTACTATCGACTCGGGGGTGGCGAGGATGCAAGTGGTCGCTTGGTGTATTTGAGTGGGCTACTGCGGCAGCCAAGTGTACTGCTGGTACGCAGAGCACAAAGAGATGCTTGATCTGCATTCTAGTATTCTGGAGGTGGACGCACGCGACTGTCAGTAAACGATCTGTGACGGAGGAGGAGGAGAAACTCACTGTGTAAGTTCGCGGGGGAGGAGGGGAGGAGGGATTTCGAGATTCATTTGCTGTGCTTTATATAGGTCGAGAGGTGGTGACATTGCCTCGAGTTGGGGCTGAATTCGCCGTCATCCATTCAACCTCGGTCGAGCTCCGAAAAAGGCAATCGCCCCGTCACAAATTCCATAGTCACACGTCTCCCACGCTCAATTCTACCTCTCAGTTGTCCAACCGGTCAAGGTGACGGTTGAGGAACTGTTCGATGGGTAGTATTCGATCAGGTACTTGGCATTTCCCTGAATCCGGGTAATAATTATCAGTAATTAAATATTTAAACCCCCTACTTGCCTCTGAGGGGTTTCTGACTGCTTGGGTACGTTCTAGTGGCCACTGGGAGTACACATTGAGTTAAAAAAAACACAAAAGGCTAGGATTCGCGCACGCGAACCCTAGCCTGTACCCAGCATTGGTTCTTGGGCAGCCAAGTTAGCGTTAGGGGATAGGGTTAGGGGATAGGGTTAGGTTAGCTGGTTAGGGTTCGGGGACATCCCCCCCCGCGCAAACGAGGCTTTAGTGCGCTGACTCGACNAATCCTGGCTTGGGGGACCCCCCGAGTGTAGCGAGGGAGGGGAAGGATTGGGAGCAGTCAGCCCTCTGTTGCGCAAATTAAAAAAGAGGGTATATAAATTGTCTAAGGAGGTAACATTCGGATAACTCAATATTCCCTGCACTCGGATCCCACGGTTTACTGTCCACTGAGATAGCGCTTGCAAGAACCCTTAGAAGATTCCCACACTAGTGGCAACCCTGTGATCGAATCCGAACCATCGAAGTGCGACTCAAATGATAGGTGTGCTTAGTTCGAGACTTCGAGTACCGGGGTTTATTCGAACTTGGGTGAATTAGCGAAGACTGCCTTATAATTAGACGCCACCCGCTGAGCGCTGAATTAGGAACTTGTTGGCAATTCGTAGTCCGACTTACTTCCCAACCAGTTGCACAACCTCTGGGCCATCATTGTAGGAATCATTCCCTTTGATGTGACCGACCAGATTCTAAGCGAATCTCGTGTGTCTAACAATACTGCTCGTGGGTCCTTTTCCTATGCTCATCACTCCGACCTTTCTGGTCACCACTTAATATTCGACATTCAACAGGTTACACAACGATTCGAACATAATATCAAATTGATACGAGTCACTCTTGTGGGTAAATACCCTCGGCATCGGCCCTCTCTTTCAGAGAACAATATTGATTGGGCTGCACCCAACGGTGATGAGGCCGCCGCTCTATCGTTCGACGTGTCAACCACCGCTGGTCGTATGAGTCGGAATTCACTCACGATGGTGTTTCCAGTGCAGCACGCGACTTGAGCGTTGCAGGAGGCTGTGCCCAAGATGGGGGAGCAAGTCACTGGAGGAACGGTCCGTGAGCCGTGGTGCCTAAGGTAGCTAATGAGAAATGTCCTTACAGCCGACTGAAGCACTGCTGCTTAGGCCAAGGAGGCTCCCGAGCAACCCGAGCAAGCTGCCGACCTACGCTAATCGTTAGTATCATGTATCTGGGTATACTTTAAGCATAGCGCCTACCAAGCCGACAGAGTTGCAGCACGACACTGTGCCCGTCGAGCACTGACTGGGTGGCTCAGTGCGAGGAAGGGCTGTGGCAGCAGCAAGGAGTGGGAGCACAACGAGTGCGCAGATGAAGACAAAGACGCGAGAGTGCATTGTAGTAAGTGCTTTGTGAATGAGTAGTTGAACTGGGTTGCTCGACTGAAGTTTCTCTGCTTGCAGCATCCCCTTCTTATACCTTTCCTCCCTCGCCAATCCAAACCCCGACAGCCTGCAAAGCAACACATTTCTGCATAGCGAACAGAATAAATAATTTTCGTGTAAGCTTTTTTGTGACACCTGTATCACCTGGTGGCTTGTGATGGACTCACTGCATCCTAAATAGAACATCATGCAACCGCATCCGTGGTCAGTCGCCAATATTCAATCTCGATCGCTTTTCACCCAACCAACCCGCGCTCTCTAGGCCCCTTTGACTTCGGACTAATATCCTATGATAGAAGTCCCGTCAGTGACCGCTCTAGATGGTCATTCGGGGGGCCTGAAAGAATCCAACACCTGTGCTCCTCCGACTCTGTGAAGCACAGAACTTGGTCCAGACTCTTCAAACGACCTTCTTTTTCAGGATGTATTCTCCGTCGGCAGAGTTATCACCCTAATAAGCATCTCACCGTATGCTGAGAGGTTTACGCAAAGTCGATCTCAACTCAAGGCGATCTCTCGTCTTGTCTTTGCACTTTCCTTTTACTGTGATGGTGAGTCATGGGAAGAGAGCCTCGACCGCGGCAATCGCTAAGTCCAAGGTCGGGAAACAGGGTTTGAAGTATGCAGCGACAGGCCCTACTCGTTGGAGGTATGATATACTTTGTGGAACTCAATGCTTCCTTCATTGCTTCTACCGTCGGGTATTTTCAAATCATTGGCCAGTACTTCGTGTCTAGAAACTCGTTCTATGAACGTGTAGACCTCACGAATGTACATCGCCTTGTCCGTTTATTCCGTTAAAGTGTGTGAAGATGTCTTTGTTGGAGGTTCGTTGTCTAGAATCCCGAATATTTTCATCGGACCTCAACCTTGTAATCAATAGGCTGTCAGATACCATCGTATACTGATTTTTGGGCCGTTGGAACTCATTGGTCGACCTCCCTTCCGCGCCCATGAGGACAATTGTGGGTGAGGCTTGTCTCAATTTGGCGTAATTAACTGAGAGCCACGAAATCCCATTGGATGGTCGGCTACCGTGGATTTTGAGTGTCCTCGCACAGGGCTAGATTATCATCACTCAGTCTCGCGTGCTACAACTTCTTTAGATTCCGCATTGGACTGTCAAGCCAAAGTCAAGGAGCAGCAGTCAGAAAGGGCATTCAGAGCACTGAGCATCAAAGAGCCTGTTATAGTGGCCCTGAAGCCTGATGCATAAAGGTTCTGTGAGCGACGAACACGCTGTGGGGAAGTAAATGTCACTGCCCAGGGGGTGGCTAGGAGACATAGAAGCAACGGGCTCGGGGTAAGAATTACGGACACGGAGATGCATTCTTCGGAAGGCTGCTGATTGGCACAGCCATATCCATCTATCATTGGCCAGATTTTGGAAGGCCCACATGTGTGTTTCACCGGCATCTCGTAAGGAAAGAAGAAGGTTGATGTGGGTAGATCGACAATGCAACTCTACCACCACAATGGGGTACGTACTTTACGGATGTTCCAGACGCGAAGTTCAATGTAAATGAAATTCTAGAACCACGGTTGAAAGATGAAGATGGCAAAACCAATGTAACCAAGGAAATAGCGGGAGTTGAGTGGCCTCTCGTTGATTATGAATTCTCACCGACGGCCCAAGTGAGGAGGGAGTGGAGCATAGGATGTCATCTCAACGTCAAGGCCGTTATACACGTCGGGTGTTCCGAAAATTCCCATAGATCTGATTTGAGGACAAAGTTCTGCGCAGCCTAATAGTGAGCACACATCAGAGGACGTCTATTTGACACGTCAAGCTTCAAGGGCAGCCCTATCTCCCAGAAGAACCGAAAGACAATGTATCATCGGCCTTTGAAAACCTGGGTGTACATTCTCCCACACGCTCAGTGACAAGGATTTTGTATGCTCCACAGTGTCGACTGGTGACCACCAAAGAAGTGAAGTGGTCCGTGTTTACGCGTGTGCGAGACGAAGAACAATCCTTGGGCAACAGTGCCTGGCTCCCCATGCGAAAGCGCCGTGCTCCACCGAGTTGGGCAGATGATCAAACTGCATTTCAGAGAATGATGAATAAATCATTGGAAGGTCGTACGACGGTTGAATAAACTCACAACAACGAGAATGAAGAACGACGGTATTACAAAGTCTTGGGCAGTCATTCACTTGACAAAAAGCTTCTTAGAACGTAATGGCCGTGCCGCGCCAACGCGTCCAGTTTCCGTTTGATACATGCGGTAGGCTTCTCGTAAGTGGTCCGGGGACAAAGGACCAGCATCCCCACGTCGAGATTGGACAGCTCGCGCTAACGTTTGAATAAGAATCAAAAAGAAAAATGTTGAGACGCCACAATGACTTACCCTTTTCAACAATTTCCCCAACAAACACTTTTGCGAAGCCAGCAACTATTTGGGCGACGGGCTGAGAAACTTGTTGTCCAAGTGACTGTTGTATAACCTTGCGGACAGCTTGTTTAGGTAGAGCATGTCGGCGATACGCCTCAAATCGCTCGTATTGCGCTGGGCTGAAGTTGTCCATCAAAACTCTATGGTAGACAGTCAGCATGCGCGTGATGAGACATATGGAGAAAACAAACTTCAAATTGTCCTTCGATTGGCTTTGCCATGAAAGCTGAGCCGAGTAGTCGTCATCAGCCATTGCAGGTAGTAGTTCGTCCTCCCCCTCCCCTTCCTCATCAACCTTTCCTCCCATGCCCGGAGGGGCCAGTTGTAGCACAGGCGTTCCTCGCATGACCATGTTGAGTCCAGGAGCGGGTGATGCACGAGGGGACTCCGTGTCAAAGCTTATCATCCCAGGTATATTAGCGGGGTTCGTAGGCAGATTTGCAGGAGACAGAGCAAGTCGAGGTTCAGACGCGTCAAAGTTCGCAGTGTTGAGAGGTGGCTGCTTTCCGGCTTGGGATGTGGATGCTTTTTGGGCAATTTGATAGGCTGGTGGGGTCAATTGCAGCATCTTTGGTGCTGAGCTCGATTCCCCTGCTTGGTTGGCCCAATGCACACTGGGTATTTGTGGACTTGCGAAACTAGGTGTTGGTGTGCTATCATAGGATCCACCTCTGGCTGGCGTCGCCCCGACGCCGGTAGATGCCCCGCGTGGTTTTCGTCCTCGTTTGCTAGGGGCTTTTCCTCTGAGGGACGGAGTTCCTGGAGGTGAATTGGCCTGCATGTTTCGTTGGTGTTAGTCACACGTTCAACGTTGTGGTCTAGTAGTAGTTATGGGCGCCACATTCTCTGGGGCCACACGCACGTGACATGGGACTGAGGCCTCCGACAGCCTCCAAGCCTCAGGTCTAAGGCTCCAACTCTCCTCCAAGTCGGCTTGTCCCTCAGCAGGTAGACAGACTTGGAGCATCGTAATGTACATATATACGATCCAGACTCGTTCGTAAATGTACAACGTGAAGGAGATCATAGCACCGGCAAGAGGGATAGGATCAACTACTGGTGAAAATATACTTGTAATCGTAAGTCAGAATTATAAACAACCTGGTTAGGGCGGCGTAGTATTAGTAGTGAACATAACAAGATAATGAGTGGGGAAATGAGGCGAAAATACACGAGTAAACAGAGAGCAGGAGAGAGATGGAGAATAGGTAGATGAGACGACGGGGAAGATAGGAAAGACTAATGTACACCCAGATCGGGACATATACAGGCGTTCTTGCATATGCGCTTCGTGGAGGCTGGTAGTTTTGTGTTTTGAAAGCGTGTGAAGTGACGTCGGTAAACTTCTAAGGGATACCCAGAGACCTGGGAGGACGCGATGGACGGAGGGAGTGGCGGGGTCGACCAGGATATGTGGAGCCAACCAGGAGGGAGACATCAAAAAAGACAAAGAACCGAATATACGTTTAATGGGCGGGTGAAGAGACGTGGCAGTGGGAAGAGATACGGAGAGATGGAGGAGATGGAGCAAGTATTAATCGTGGTTAATGGGGGCCATACAAAGGGTAGATGTTGACAAGGGACATGTTGGTAGGGGGTGGGGGGTGGGCACGTCACAGACGGCTGGATGCGGCGATAGAAGGGAACACAACAGGGTGCGCATTGCTGAAGAAGCGCGATGAAGAAGGAAGCCACTTAAAAAGCACATATTAACAATACTTTTGATCCAGATGTCGTTGCCTCAGGTAAAAGAGAAAAGTTGCTGTCGTGGACGTTGCGCGGGTCACGACATGGTGGTGTCCATGCCTCCATACTCCACTTCTTCCGATGGTTGCTGCGTCTGGTATTGGGCCTGCTGGAGCTCAGCGACCTGGGCTTGGTACGCTAGCTGAGCTTGGACTTGGGCCTGTGCAAGCATTTGCTGTGAGTAATCTTGCTGTTGTGGTTGGGTCTGTGGTATAGGCGTTATAACGGACATGGGCATCTGAACGGCTTGGGCTTGGACCTGGTGCATGGCGTACTCTTGCTGACCGCTAAACCCTCCTTGCGACAAAGGGCTCGACACTGGGGCGCCACCGACAGCGCCAACGACATACGTCCCATTCGCAGCAAAGGCCTGGCCATAACCGCCGATACCGCTCATCGCAGCGTTCGAAGGAGTCGAGATTCCGCGATTCATCGAGCTAGCTCGAGAATTGCTGCGACTACCAGGAGCACTAGCCATCGCTCGACGGCCTTCCCTTTCCTTGTCGCCCTTATCGCTATTCCGAGCTAGACAACGATGCTGACCACTAGCGAGCAAGGCCAGACCCATCGCACCATGATCGCCGCTATGCTGATAATGGTATCGTAGACCGTTCATATTCTTGTACCTCCTTGGGCAGTCACCGATACCACAAGCAAACGGCCTGAGTCTCCGTTCAGCTTCTTTCTCAACCTCACGCAGCTCAAGCTCGCTAATGGTACCAAGACCAAGAGGATCAGGAACGACGGCTAAAGAATACACCCTCAATAAAAGAACAAACACCATAGGAGAAACAAGACGCTTACCTCCTCCGGGAATAGGTGTACTGGCTCCGCTGCCAGGAGTGCTTCCAGGGTTGCTCTCGGCGCCYTCCCTTCGTCTCGCCTCAAGGAGACGATCGCGAAGTTCAATGTCCTTGGGTGGGGCGAAGTTGCAGCTTCCATGGGTCATATGATATTTCAACCCATTTGCTTGCTTGTAACTCTTGTTGCAGTTAGGCTTTGGACAGCGGAATGGTTTTGAAAGCAACAT
>JAPEVF010001228.1:0-12137 GCA_029747585.1 Pleurotus djamor | reverse complement strand
TTTGCACCGTTCGAGACGAGCGAATGAAAGATAGACATATACGTCGGCTGGTAGACGAGAGACTTAAGAAGAAATATCGCATCTGCCTTACACATGGGGATATCGTACCGCACAACATTATCGTAGATGAAAACTGCCAACCTGTCGGTTTGATCGACTGGGAAACTGCAGGATGGATGCCGGAGTACTGGGAAACTGCCATGGCGTCGCGTTATGACTACTGGCGCTGGGACATATGGAAGGACATTATACGCGGCGCTTTCACTCAGTACGACAATGATTTGATATTGGAGAGGTTGATTCAGCTAGATCACGACTCGTAATATTTGTAGAAGGGTAGTTGTAAGCCTGCATGTAAGATATCTCCGTAGTCCTTTTCATTCGATTTGATCAATATTAAGCGAACTCGAAGGCCGAACCTCGAAAACCTCGACGAAGGTGGATGAAGACGGATGAAGACGGATGTCAAAAACATACGCAACACCGATGTCGTGGCCAACGTGGGGATCGAACCCAAGACCTTCGCGTTATTAGCACGACGCTCTAACCAGCTGAGCTAGTCGGCCCACAAAAACTCATGGCAACGGTGTCATGTGCATACTGAGTGATCTTGATGGAAAGGATACAAAATGACGAGAATAGATTTGCGACGTGATAGTATGAAGATCATTATGATACATCCTTTTTCTTGCTCCGGCTCTTTCCTGAAGATGCAGCGCCAGTTTTACCCGGGGCTTTCTTCTTCGCGACCTTGAATAGACTATCCTTGCTGAGGTCATCTGGGTCTTGAGCCTTCTCATCATCCGAGGCTTCATCAACGACATCGTCAAGCTGAGGGAAAAGAAGATTAGAGGATAATTGACAACGCGGGAGAATACGACACGAACGTCAAACGCATCTTCAATATCTGGTGCCGGACCGGCAGACGCAAGCTTCTTGGGAGCCTTGCCCAGATCGACAGCTTTGTGGAACGGAATGGGGTGTTCACCAGCGTTATATCTATATACGTGTTCAGCGTGAAGATGAGGGTAGGAGCAGCGGATCACCTGACTTTCTGGTGAAGGCTGTCTTCGTCGCTGTCGGTATCTGTTTCAGAACGAGCTCGTCTTTGCTTTGATCAACACCCAGCTCAACGACGGTATCCCAGTCGTCTTTAGACAAATAGTACTCATCCATGCGCTCGATGACATCTTCTACCGCCGCCTGAGACGAACGTCAATGAGAAACTCAGGTGAAGATGTGGAATACCAACCGAGCCCTCATCTATCAGGGGTTTCACGATATACGGGTAGAGCGCGGGCAGATAAGACTGCCGTATTTCTGATTTGTCACCAGAAACCTTGAGTCTCATGCGGACTTGAACATCTGTCAATTGACGGTTGAGTTTGTTCTGCTTTGAGTTCTGCCCTAGCCACCTGGATAATGTTTAGTCGTGTTGCCATGGGGCGAGATGCGCATGAACAACGTACTGAGGGAACGACATCGCATTGGGCCCCCCATAACCAGCCCCTTGACCATACAGGAATGATGAGGGCCGGACTGCGGAACATACGGCATGGAGGGGCATTAACGACCAATGTTGCTCAGGACTATGCAGGGGCATGTCAAGACTAGGAGTGGGAGGGGCAAACGTCGACGTACCCATGGATTAGAGCATCCACCAAATCACCATCTGATATTGAAGAGGCGGCTCGATCCATCAAGTTCAATAACTTGAGGTCCTTCTCTGGCCCATCAAGGTTGCGAACCCGAGCAGGTTGAGTTTTCAGGTAATTCTCCTATGACGTGAAGCAGGCCTCGGTGAGAAAGTGAAGATCCTGAAGTAGGACGGGCGTACTTGAATGAAGAGTGGCATAAAGGAATGATCATGGAAATACAACTCCATTTTGTCACCAAGTGTTTCTCGCGCAGTATGCGAGAATAAGTATGGCCCAAGCATTTTCTGTGTGATATCGAAAGGGCTCATTATGGAATACTTCTCATTCATCTTCGCCCTAATGAGTGTATCAATCAGACGCGCTGCTGCACCTAGACATCAAATAACCGTGACGTACAACATCTTGCCCTCATCGAAGCTCATTGCATCGCTGGAGAGTTTCCATGTTGAAAGCATGTTGATTACTTGTCGAATGTCTGATTGTGCACCTTGCACAAGTTGGTCGATGACATTGGCAGGCACCTTCATCTTTTCTCTGGGCGACAGTGAGGAGAAATGTTCGGGTCAGGAAAGATGGAACATACTTATAAGCAATTGTGAGCAATCGTGAGCGAATGGCGTTGGATTCAGGCCTAAAGCAATCGAATCAAACTCGTGCTCGGGGCACCGAGAGTTTTGCGGGAGTGCTTACTTCCGGAACGAAAGACTGAAAGTCGTGTGCTGCAGTGGCTTTAGTTTCTGTGCATTTCTATCATTAGCGATACAGATGATGGGGATCTTGGTTTTCTTGATGAGAGCGTTCATAGCACCAACACCTCCTCGATCTCCAGCAGACATGCCGTCCACCTCGTCCATGATCAGGCAGCTACGGTCAGTGATTGATACGCCTGCTGAATTAGTGGCCTACGGAAAACAAATTGAGTGGAAGGATCGAGGTTATCCCAGGAAGGAACACACGCCATGATCTGAGCCACCTGCTAGGTAGCCATCGAGAGACTTGTTGTTGATATTCATCCCGTTCTGAAAGCTGTCAATAGGATGCCCTCAAGCATGAGAGTCGATGCTGACCTCTACCAACTTCTTGCTCCTTGCATCACTGGCATTCAACTCAATGGGTGTAAAACCCGCAAGCTTCGCACACAAATGCGCGCTGGTAGTCTTGCCGATACCAGGTGGACCCGTGATGAGAACAGCGCGGAAAGTACCCATAGCATTCTTTCCGGGTTTTTTGAACCCGGACTTCATGTTCTTTGGCCTAAACGAACAGACGTAAGGGCACTGCAAGGTGACAATAATGTGGAAGGAGCGAACGCACCAGTCCGTCAGCCACTGTTGAAGCTTCTCGACTTGCCCCTTGTTCCCACAAATCTCCTTCAAAGATTGAGGGGCATAGCGTGTCGTCCATAACTGAGACGCCGGGTTCAAAGAGTGTGAGCTAGGTGAATGTGCGATTCAGCTTGAGATCGAGAAAGGAAAAGGGAATAACGATACATACGAGGAACCAGCTTTGCTACTTGATGCAGTCGTTTCAGCTGCTTTCTCTCGTTTTTCCATGTCTCTGGCTGCTTGTCGTATGGCCTCCTGTTCCTTCTCCATTTTCTTCTTCGTTTTCTCATCGAAGCCTTTGCCGTTCCCTGGACCTTTTCTCGTAGCAATCAAGTTGAGGAACTCGTCTTCAGAAAGTGTCTTAAGATTATGCTTTTTGATAGCAGCAAGCTTGGAAGGGCCGGCGTCTTCACCGAGGATGATATAATCGGTCTTGCTCGAAGGCTGGCCGACAACGCGACTGTATAGCAATGAGAATCTGCCGAACTAGGCCGAACTTAGACGACGCACCCTCCAAAGCGCTTGGCAATGTCAATAGCCTCGTTCCGCGAAAAGCTACTTAATTCTCCGGTGAAAACAAAAGCCAGGCCAGCGAGACAGTCTTCCGAAGCTGGCTCGGGAACCTCCTTGGATCCAGGTGCACTTGGGCCGGCCATCTTAGCTGCCTTCATCGCGTACCAATTGGACTTCTTTTTCGGTGGTTCATCTCCAGCAACGGGCGTTTCGTCCTTGCTCTTTGATGAAGACGTTTTGGCTTCCTTCTTTGTCGCCGCTTTGTTGGCAGTGGTAGAGGGCTTCACCTTCTTGGCAGGCGGTGGCTTGACTAGTTCAACGGCATCATCTGAGTCAGATATCTCCTGGTAGTCATCATCCTTGGGCTTTGACTTCGCTGGCGGCTTGCGAGATTTAGGAGGGGAAGGCCTCGCATGCTTTGAGACCGTAGGCTTCTTTTTCGGTGGTGAAGGCTGATCGTCAGATTCATCGTCGCTAGAAACGACCGCCTTCCGCTTCATCCCAGATGCCATTCTCCGCACAGGTGCGTCATCTTCGTCATCCAAGTCCATTGCATCAGCTATGCGGCCGCTTTCGTCGAAAAGCGCGTCAGAAACGGAGATATGTGGAAAAGTGTGTGACTCACACCGAGGGTGTCTAACCAAAACTTCCTTCAGAGTCATTGGTGCGTAGAGATGATGAGGGCTTACTGGAGCAGGGGTAAGTTTCGTGCTACTTGAAAGGGTCAATCAGAGTCGCGTACTTCAACGTGGCCGCACTCACGGACGGTGGACTGGTTTCGATGGTCTGTTCCCTCATGTCAGCACAACCCTAGACATAGCGTGAAGGCAAGTACGCGCCGTTTCTCATCATCGCCTAGTTAAGCGTTAGTACCAAGACTGCAGCAAAGATATAAGGTAACATACTAATTACTATGGGCTCCTCAGCCCGAGATTTCTGGCTTGTAACCTGACGGAAAGGGTCAGACACGGTCGAAAACAGCATTAGGGCGGGGCGTGCTTACTTGACTAGACGATTGTTTAGACTTCTGGCTGCTCTGTGACTTCGCACCAAAGAAATTTCGAATGTCTTTCGCAATGACTTTCTTGGTAGACATGACGGCGCGGAGAGAAGTGGCGGGAGTGTCACGCGCCGTCAGGACCCACGGCTCATTGGTGAGTGTCACATGATGCGCGACGCGCCTCAGTAGTCAGGAGTCAGGAGTCAGAAATACAGGAGCAGGGGCTATGTTAGACATCGGGCTGTTCTTTGTTGTGCTGTCCATCAACAAGAGCGCCGACTCTAGTACGACTTCAGAGGAAAAGATATATGAGGTGGTCTGAGCCGGGCGACTTTACTTTGCGACTTTACCTGTCGAATGCTTCGTCATCTCTCCACTGGTAAGGGTTATCAATCTTAAGCCTTTGCGTAGACAACTCGCTCAATGTACTGCGCACACTACAGCGGACAAATAATCGACCTCGAAGTCCATATCCAAGTGAACCAGACTCACCAATCTCTCACCATTCATAAGAGAGGTCAACATTGGTATCAATGACTGACAAGTGGGTGATCTACAAATTCTAACGGTTTGTGCTGAGGGACATGGCCCTGGGCAACATGGGCAACGACCAAGATGATCCACCGGAGAGGACAACATACTAACAAACAGAGGCAGCAAACCTTCGGGACCGGGGTACAACATTTAAGTTAACCTTCTACGCACATTGGTTAGGGAGTTGGGGAGTTTATATTAGTTGTAAGCTACATATTACTTGGTCACAGACTCAAACCCAGTCCTTCGCTTCCTTCAATACTTTCAACAGCTCGCCTTCTGGTGTCCCCTCTTCTCCCATATCGCTCATATACTCCCACCGCGCGACCTCTGGCAAGCTCATCAATATACTCTCAATCCTTGCTCCAGGCGTCATCAACCCAAATTTTGTCCCGCGGTCGTACACCAAATTGAATTCCACATAGCGACCTCGACGGAGAAGCTGCCATCGTCGTTGCTCTGGTGTATGAGGGACATTGTGACGTCGTGCGAGTATGGGAATGTATGATGGTACAAATGAGTTTCCGAGGGACTGAACCAATTCAAAGATGGAATCAGCAGTGGTAGGACGAGTGCCCGACTCCGATGGCAGGCGTGTATGTGGCGCATCGGAAAGGTCGTCGAAGAAAATGCCTCCAAGCCCTCGGGATTCGCCACGGTGTGGAATGAAGAAATATTCGTCGCACCACTTCTTGAACGAAGGATACAGCGCCGTTCCGTGATTTTCGCATGTGTCCTTCAGTGTCTGATGAAAGTGCACAGCATCATCGTCGTACAGATACGATGGTGTGAGATCAGAGCCACCACCAAACCACCATGCAAGGACCTTCGGCGCCTCTTCTCCATCTACTGCCGCCTCCGTTATCTCAAAATAACGGTAATTCAGGTGAACGGTAGGTGCATGAGGGTTTCGTGGATGAATGACGAGACTGAGGCCTGCGGCGAAGAAGGGGAGACTGACACCATCCTTGATTTCAGTGGGAAGGCTGGCATGATCGGCACGCATCTGCTTGATAGCTGCTGGTGGTAGCGTCCCATGAACAATAGATATGTTCACTCCTCCTTTCTCCAGAATTGTAGCAGGACTAGCGACGGAATCCTCGGAGGGGGGAACTGCGAACACACACGACTGGCCTGATCCACCCTGAGCTCTGATCCAAGAATCCCGTTTGAACTTGGGAGCGTTCGGATCGAGGGTTTCGAAAGCAGAAACAATCTCGTCCTGGAGTGATCGGATGTACTCCTCTACTCTCTGGCGCATCGATTTGGGATTCGCCATCGTGTCAGATAAAGGGGATTGTAAAGGCCTGTGTGAGAGGGGTTATTTGGCATCACGCGAAATTCTGAGCTCGAGCTTTATACCTTTGATGGCTACGTGGGACGAAACTGGTCGGGGAGGACCAGACTTGTCTAGTATGTTAGATAATCACAGCTCTCGCTCTACCTAGTCCTCAGGCCTCAGTTCCCTTGTGGGGCCTAGGTGAATATGTTGAACATTGATGACGAGTCGTCAAAAAGGAATACAAACAAAACAAAAACAAAAGGGAAAAACTACATGCAAGTTGAAATAAGTAGCAAACCACGAAAGCCATGCAAGAAGACTAGGTACTCTACGTGGATAAGTAGCACTCAACACAAGCCCCAAAGACAGTTGCAATGATGCAGAAACCTGAATTGAACCCAGATGAACGCTTCGAAGGTGTATAGGGCGGATCATGGGGACAATCTCAACTTTTTGTATTCGAGGGACTCTTCGGGAGAGTCTGAACCGGGTACATAATCGTCGTCATCGGCTAAACGCCGCTTATGATGGGAAGACATGGTCTGCACTCCCCGAGTCATTGTGGTGATAACACCATGGGACGAACGTTTCGAAATCAGCTTCTCGCGTCCCCACATGTCCGAGGAAGACTTCATCCGGGTAAAAAAGCGCGAAAATTCACTATGAATGTGTGCGAATGAGACTGGGTCTTGCAGGTTGCCGTTAAGAACGCGCGATTCGTAGTCGGCGACGATGTGTGAACGCAAGACGTTCAGGGCGGTGAATAGGTCACGCATCGACGACGATAACTTCTCCTTGTCTCAATCGGGAATTAGTTTATATCGTATACACTGCAATCTATCATCAGACGCCTTGATCTGGGGGATGAAGACCTTTCGAAAATATGAGTCGTGTGCTGAAAGGTGCGTGTGCGTCCGCAGCGTGGAAGACCAGAGGAATATCCAGAATAGGGATTCGAGATCATGCTGGAAGTTATGTATCACGATGGGGGGCGTGATGGTAGGTGCGACTTGATCGTAGGACAGAGCAACTGTGGGAGGGTTGTAGAAGAACGTTGAGAGGGAAACCTCAACTGGCATGAAATATGCTGTGCCCTGTGGTATACTCAGTTAACGGTTCACGTATGTAAACTCAACACTAGGTTATCACTTACTGTCTTCGGGTCATGGGAGGCGGATGAGCCTTCATGGGGTGGATACTTCTTGGCGTATTCCAAATCCGACAACTTAGCTTGCCAGGTACCATCGCTGTTCTTAAGTGCCAAAATGTTGCCACAGCTGATGTCTCGGTGTACCCAACCCGCGCATAACATCAGGCGAAGGGCTAATCAATGATATTCCTTGATATACTGACTGAACAGAGGGAGAGATTGGCATACCGAAGAGAGTCTGTTCAAGCACGTCAGCAACTTCCCCTAGTGTGTTAAGCGACCCAACATCAGTACAGAACTCCTTGAAAACAACTCGATATTGTCGTCGCTTAGCAAAGCTCCGATAAGCAGTCGGTGCCAGGGCCTGCCCTTCCAGTGGCCGTGGTGTTTCGCCAGTAGGTGCACGCTCTATGGCTCGGGATTGTCTCGAGGTTGGAACGTGGGTAGGCAGATCCGTGGAGAAAAGACCGGTTTTCCTCCAAGCTGGGTCTGCAACCGCTTTCGATGTCCTCCCGCGATGGTCTGTCACAATGGTCATGAAATAATCTTTGTAGTTGAACCGTTGTTCGATGACATCCTCGAAAGAAGGCGTAGCCATTTTGAGGGCCTCGTCCTTGCACAGCGGGTGGTTCCGTGGGTCAGACTGGAAGAATTCGTCGATTCCCGCGAATAGAGCCATTTGGATCTGCTTTTCGGTTCGATCGGATATACTAAGCCACACATCTTTTAGAACGTAAACGGCGGTAAGATGGGGGTCGTCCCAATGTTCCGTAACAAGCCAGACTCGGGTCATCCGCCCCGTGATGGTATTCGAGCGGTATTCAGAAATTGATGTCTTTGTGAGAAACCGTCGAGGGGGGCCACTCTCTTGAGGGAGAGTAAAGATATAACGACCCTCAGCGTCACGCTCGACATTGGGATCATAGCCAAGCTCTTCCTCGTTAGAAAAGAAGAACGAAATGAGAAGTTTGACGAATTTTCTCGGTTCCTTATGATCATTCGTCAAGCAGGAGTTGAGACATTTAGATGTGGACCTAACCTCAACTATGCTGAAGCTTTCAGAAACGGCGGAATGGGAGCGGGAGAAGTACCACGACGTGACAGCGTCTGCAATGATAGTAATCTATGTAGGGGACATGAACATTCATCATCACAGAGAGAGAGAGAATAATGTCACGCACCCCGTATGTGAACATGCGCCGAGGGTCATCATTCATGATCTGTATGCTGGCTGAGGTGATCTGAAGATTGTTCTACGGAAAGTCAGCCGGACGCAGGCAGACACACTACATAGAATGTCACACACACACCTTAGTCAGAAGCTTGGGTGTTTTCTTAATTTTGAATTCCAAAGGACAAGATATGGCTTGATCGTGTAAGGACGCAGAAGATTTTCGAATGATACAAGCGTCGATGAGGTTGTTGGACCCAGGGATAGAAGAACCTATCTGTGTCGTCGGGCAGTGACGAAATTCGAACTCGTTGCGTTCACGCCCAGGAGGAGGAGGTACTTGGCCAATCGCCTCCGCAATCTTGAGCAGGCCAGAGAAGTAAGAAGCCTCGGTATCGACACCGACGTGAGGCACATCGAGGAAGTCTCTGAACCGAGAGCCAAGGTCGTTCATAGTCTCTTTACGTATACGCTTCATCACATTATCAATGTAATGCTCCTCTGGCACGAATGGCATATACGCTAGGGCAAACGTGGTGAAGTCTGTTTCGATAAATTCGGTGTCCATTTGATTGCCAATTTGCCTACGCAGCTCAGTGATGCCAATAGAGGCACCATCACTGCGAATGCCCTCGGAGTCGCCTCCCTGTAACAGTAGATAATCGTGGGCGGAATTTCGCAGCACGGCGTCGTTGCTGACTCACAGTGGGGGTGGAACTGCAGACAAAAGGAACTCTTTAGTCCACATACTACATCGAGTTTCAGCGCCTTGTTATGTAGGTCGACGCACCTGTAGTTCGACGACGTGGGCATGAGATGAAGGAGGATGAAGGAAGCTCTTGAACGTTGGACATCGTCCACATGTCACATGCTCGCGCAATTGCCACGATAGGAGTATGGTTAGGGGCTTCAAATTTTCGCGCAGATCACTGGCAAGTCCAGGCCTCTTCACCTCCTGCTATCCCAATGCCTGCTATTCGCTCTCTNACCCCCCTCCCCACAAAAAGCGCAAAATAACCAAGGCTGGCCCAGAAATCAAGGCCTTGGAAACCGAGTTAACCGCGGCTCTGGAAGGAAACGGATCCCTCAACTCTGTGGTCGATCTTCTAGATATTGCCCAGGCGTCGCTTGAACCTCAGGAAACGTCCAAGGCTATCTACGCGCTTTACAGGGTCTTCGTACTCATCATAGCTGGAGGGAAGCTCGATGTTGGTGGTGATGAAGGTGCGAAAGTTGTGAAGACTTGGTTATGGGACAAACTCGATAAATATGTGCGCCTGTTGACATGCCTACTCAAGGACGAGGAAAAAACGCTGAGGGTAAGTGTTATGATATCCTTGGAGAGTTCTCTAATGATAGTGGTACTAGACATCATCGCTGCAAATACTGTTCTCGTTACTGAAGCACCTCTCGACGTCGTTGTCCAAGTCGCATCCAACGCCTCAGTTCCATGTCAACCATTTCCGGAAGATCGTCGAAGGTCTATTACTGTGTCCAGAATCTCCAAGATCCCAGTCAAGAGAACTGAAGCCTCATACGCTTGAAGACGATGTTCGAGACCAGTTCGTTGATACTTGGTTGAGTGTCCATGATGATATCAGGTGGTTCTTCCTTCGTGAGTCCGCGTACGTGCATTGTCTCTTCGAAGAGAACATCCGTCTGAATTCTCTTCTTAGGACCTTACTATTGAAGAATCCTAAGGATGCAGTCGCATCTGAAAACCTTCTGAATATCCTATCGAAGGTTACAACTTTTCCTACGGAATCCGCTGAATTGAACTCGTGGTGGATTGTTGAGCTCGGAAAGAAACCAAAAATGCCCAAGAAACGAAAGTTGCAGGCCGGGCATATGGACAGCGAAGAGGAAGAAGAAGAAACCAAACCAAGTGAAGGAGGTGGCGACGATGAAGAGGACGATGACTGGCGCAAGTTTTTTGATGAGCCAGCGGCTGACAAAGTCGGAGAGAAGGCCAAGCAAGGCGCAGGAGCCCGACTGCACAAGTTGAACCTCCATCAGTCGCTGCACTCTCTTCCCTCGCATCGAGCGGTGTTCACAAGGGCATGGCTGATGCTCCTACCCCGCTTGTCCGACCCCTCCAACCCTACCTCAAAAGCATTGATGATGAAAACGTTGAATGTGATGCATCGAGGTGTGCTCCCGCACCTTACCCGAGCGGTCCTGGTTATGGATTGGCTTTCAGCTTCTGTCGACCACGGTAAACTCAATACCTGTGCTTCGTTCCAGTGATTTGCTTAGCTGGTTCTTCCAGGTGGAAGCGTCGGACTCCTTGCCCTAAATGCCCTCTTCATCATGATGAGGGACTACAATCTGTGAGTTCTCCTGGTCATTTCCCCGCCCTTCTCTGAAATTAGCTTCTAGCGACTACCCGTCCTTTTATACGCGCCTATACGCCTTCCTCGATCGTGATGTCATGCACCTAAAATATCGCGCTCGATTTTTCCGCCTACTTGATATTTTCCTCAGTTCTACGTATGTCCTCTCACATTTCTGTACTCTATCGCCCACTGATGTGTTGACTGTCCCAGGCACCTTCCAGCCACCCTGTTGGCGTCCTTCATCAAACGGCTAGCCAGACTCTCTCTCACAGCCCCCCCTGCGGCCATTGTGATGATCATCCCATTCACCTACAACACCCTGAAAAGGCACCCTGCTCTGATGGTCATGATCCACCGTACAAGTCACGGTGACAACTCAGATGGTTCGTCCTTCATTATCTTCCTAGGTTGCCTCCGACCAACCTTGTATTCTTCTTTAGATCCCGATCCCTACAACCCCGACGAACCAAACCCTCTATTCTCTCAAGCGCTCTCGTCGTCTCTTTGGGAGCTCAACACACACCGAGAGCATTATCATTCTTCCGCTTCCACCCTTGCCAAAATCTTCTCCGAGGCTTTTACGAAGCAAGCGTACTCTATGGAAGATTTCCTTGATCATACTTATGCTACCGTGAGTTCTTATTCCCTCCTGTATGGTTCCTGACCCACCTCTCTTTCTATCAGCTCTTCGACACGGAAGCTGGACGTAAAATCAAGAAGGAGCCGGCGTTATCCATGGAACTCGAGTTAGGAAAAGGTATCAATCTTTTTCCTGTTCTTCCGGCTGCAGATGGTAGCGAGGAGGTAGTTTCATCAGATATTGTTACGCAGTTGTGGTCCTTCAATATTGACGAATAGGATTGCTGTCTGATCTGGCGGATAGTGTCTACCTTTGCCCTCAGATCGAAACGCTGGTGGTGATTCACGCTGGCTACTACAACCGTTCACAATCAAAGTAATGCCAAACACTCCTTTTACACGGCTGAACTGCATTATATACTGCGCGACAGAAAGACTTGATTTTAGCTACTAGTCACCAAGCTCCAACCCTCACCAGTCCGTGTCGGAAATATGAGGCCTGATTTGCGCCTGAAAAGCGAGGAGACTAACCGCTACGTTCTATACTACTGACTACGTGGCAGCCCAGAATCCAGACACGAAACACGAA
>JAPEVF010001227.1:0-12170 GCA_029747585.1 Pleurotus djamor | reverse complement strand
CATCCAGCGAGGAGGGGTTAGTCGTGAGTCAATGTAGCCAGTCCATACTTCTAAATCGGTAGCCGNTGTTCGAAAANGAAATAGAGAGAAGACGCAAGCAAGACTTAGATTTTGGTTTGGATTTCGCGAAATTGATGCCTCTCGAGCAAGGAGAAAGCAGAGAGGAGAGAGGAGAATTGAACAAAGGGGAGAAAAACGAAAACAGAGACCGTGGACGGGGGACTCGGAAGCGAGATTCAGAGGAACGAGTGAGAGCTTTCTGGGAAAGGAAATATGAGAGCATTGAAGCTTGAACACATTGAACTTTAAAACGCGATATCACGGTCAAAAACGGCAATTGAGTCCATGCGATAGTCTATGTCTTGAGAAAAGGACTTGCAAAGGAGGACGGCGCGGGATGGGAACTGCGAGGGTTGGTATGGGGGAAAAGGACGAGTCATCCAAGGAGGAAGGATCAATCGAGATAAGCGTTCGAGAATAAGCGAACCCACGTTCTCGAAGTCTCCCCAGGTATGCCGTAACGTGAAGCTTTGAAGTTTAAATCATTCTTCGTCCTCCTTCGCATTGGCAACGTAGTGGGGTGGCCTTCGACTCCAGAAAACGCCGTTGGTTCCGTTAAATTGCAGTCCGTGGTGTGCTAAGTTGAGTCATACACTGGTAAACCAATCCGAGCAAGCTTAAAACGTACCATCTAAGATTTGTCCAGATGAAGGCAAAATCGGTACGGGTAATACAGAGATGAAAACGCGTGAGTAGACCGTCTATTGTGGATTATTCTTCACCATAAGCAGGGTATATGCGTCCGTTCAGGAAGGCGGTACGCGCGAGAATGTCAAGAAGAAGGATGGAGACGCGAGTATGACTCTGCCGTCTAGCGAAAGCAATGAATCCGCGGAGGAGCCAGCGAAAGGTCCCGGTCATGAGCTAGTGTGAAAGAGGGGTACCGTCACCGAGGCATCGAGTAATCACTGAGATATGAGATCTAAGAAGGTAGAGTCGATACAAGTGAACATGGAGCTTGTATGCATCGGCAGATGACGGCAGATTGGATGTAGTGGAGGACATTCTCGGCAATCGAAACTGTCGAATGGGATGGTTCATGGGTGGAGGAAAGGGCGTGAGTAGGTCAAAGCATAGGAGGGATGGATAGGCAGATTCAGTGGGAGGATGGGCCCGAAGGGGGAGAGGAGGCATAGAGGGCCAAAGTAGAGCGCAGAGACGTATGACTAGGGTCCAGCGGTCGAATACATCTGCGTTCTGAAGAAACACCATGGGAAGGATGAAGATGCTGCATGCATGAAAAATCGACCGGCTAGTCTGGAACGTCGTCGCAAGTAGTCCAAGTTGTCATTATTCCAGCTGCCGATAGCCAGGAGGAGGCACTCGGATATGAGGAAGGAGTGTCGGCGTCGGCAATGGCGATGAAGAAGAGGTCGAGCTCGTTGGTGGGAAGAAGAGAAAAAGAGGGAGCTGGACACGGGCTCAACTCCCCGAAACCATTGCCCCACACCCATGACGTCTTCTTCCCCACACTCTTCTTCCTCGGACTGTCTACTCTCCACGAACGATCTCTTCTTCCGTGGCATTGCACAATGCAATGTCGAACCCCCTCTGTCCCTCCGGTAGTACGTCATCCCCCTTCGTCACTCTGAAAGTATTCCTCGCGTCGGTATTCCTATCACCATGCACTCTGTTCAATCATTGACACCACAATAACCTTCGCCTCTGCTGGACGAATCCATATCACTCCGATCCCCAATGCCCATCACTCTTCTCGCTCCTCGAGTTTCGCACCAAGCCACAGGAAGAGAACCTTCACGGCTTTGACATCCCTCCTCTCCCAGCTGCGTATTGCATATGCAACCTGTTACTCTGTCCCTTCCTTATCCCTGTCATTCAAGTTGTTATTCTCGTCGAAAGCTCAAATGGCATTCAACGAGAGCAACCTCCTCCTCATCGTCTGTCGAAACCAGCGCATATATGATGTGTATATGCACTATCCATCGTAGCTGGGTATGAAGCTGAAGCATCGTACATATTGGGTCTCGGGCAATTATACATACTAGAACCGTCCGTCTGGGTATGGAAGGAATTGTCGATCCGACGTACGTATGCAGTTCCTTGTCCGAAAGATAGAGAAATTGGTTAAAGTTTCGAGGATGTAGTACTTGTGTGGTCTGTATGTGGTGTGAAGAATGGGTCCGTAGAGTAATGTAGAGTAAGAGTCCTTCAAATGAGTCCATACATGTAGATTGAGAGAGAGAAATCGTGTCCGAGAGTTGAGAGCAAACCAAAGGACAAGGATACGTATCATGTCCATGACGGGGCTGACAAACACACAATCATGGACGCGTCTAGCAACGTTATACGTAGGAACGTAACCAGTAGGGTGATGGAAAACCAAACACGCATGTGAGAAACGCGAAGACGTCTTTGAAGGATGAACACTGTTAGGCCAAACGACCCAACGACGTCAAGACGAGCTTGACACCAAATGGGTCGACCGTAACGAGTACTTCCTGAGCTCGCGAGTAACCCAAGCCACCTAGACGCTGGACGTCGACGACCTTTCCTTCGAGGTAGGTGCGATCGTCAACTCCGAACTCGAAACCCCAATGGCTGGGTGAATACGATTTCAGCACAAGCGTAGGGAGCCGACCGACGTGACCACACCATGTTCGTCTGGACTGTGGTGACGTTCGACGTACTCTAGGTGGCAGGTATAGGCGATGAGGTCGATGTTCACAAGGGGGACAGGAATCTAATAGCTCCAGCGCTGATCCCAATGGTCGTACTCAGGCTTCTTCATCCATCCCAACCGTTTTCGAACCCATACCCACATCCACATCCATACCATCCTCCTGCCAGTAGAGGTTCCTATCCACGGCCAAGCAACGACTAAATCCCGGGATACACAAGCATAGCCATGGGTCGTGGTACAGGTCGAGGAGTAAGAAGTCGCCTCAGATATCAAATCGAGAGGGGAAGACGGATTTTCGGTGCTCTGGGTCGACATGAGCAATTTGAGGTATCGGTAAACTGGCACCTTCTTCATAACGTTAGTGCTGACACTGAGAGCCCGAGAGGATGGACGGAACGTTTGAGAGGTAGTAGTTGAGGACCACGGACGATACGTGTGTCGATCTTGGGTGGTTGATCGCTGGTTACAGCCTATTGACGAGCTCGCAGCGCAGGGGCAGAGAGTACCCGAGCTGGTACGCAATGGTTGAACGTTCATATGTAGGTAACTCGCCAAGAGGGAACCGTCCAGAGGATGGTTGATGTACATGAGGTCGAGGATCCACAGGAAGGGCTTTTCATCGACGTCGACGCTACGAGGGAGAGGGAGTGACGGATACTCTCGTACGCAGGTATCCATGGTTGGTGGATTGCTCCTAAACGCGAGTTCGACGGGTTTCTTCTTCATCCGACCAATGTTTCCTCCCATAACCTCTCCGACTTGGTACTCCCCCATCGCTGCCGAACAAGGTTGGACGAGCGCCAGCACCGAGCCCGCGAACCGTTATCGAACAGAGAGGGTCTACGGGATAGGGGAGCCACTGCCTAAAGTGACGCTAACGAGCTTGAAAGAGCGGGTGTTGGGTGCTGTGGATGGAGGGGGATGACGCGAGGAAAACGATAGGGAAGACTTTCCCCATCTTCGTATGCCATCAGCTTGGAGATACGGAGATGAGTTGCGGTGGTTCTGAGGTGACCATGTCGAGGACGCTCGTCATTTGACGCCCGTCTTGAGGAGGACAAGCAGCGCAAGGAAGAATGAAGGGTGGTGATGACGGCAAAGGTGGAGGTGGAGAAAATGTCCATATTTCTTCAGTTGTTCAGGTGTGTGGTCGACGCGTCGTCTTTCCTCGCAACTATGGTGGTGGATCTTTGGGGAAAGACAAGGTTCGTGGCGGTGGGGATGGGCAGGTTCTGACTGTCTGGTTCGAGCGATGGTAGCAACGCCGGCGTGTGTGAGCGCGAAAGCTTCCCCGTCTCCGAACCTTCAACTTCCCTCAGCATCTCAACCGACTTGAACTTGTAGCTCCCCAAAAACCGGCCCAATAACCTGCCACCATACACTGACACGCCTATGAGATGCTCATCTCGAAGCGCCACTCTTGTGCCCACATGGATGCAAGAGCTGTAACGAAGAGCTTGCCTGGAGAATCTGTGAGAGGCAGTCGCTCGTCAGACAGAGATTGAGAAGGGAGTAAAAATGATCACGTACCATGGGTTGTACAGCGACAATCCGAGTAGGTCCATACCCTCTGCAGTCAGCCCAACCTCCGACAGCGAAACGAATTCGATCTAGGACCGTACGGAATCCTGGCAGGAAGTCGAACCGCAACATGGTAAACCAACATCGAGGGGAGTAGCAGGTTCTCTTCAGTGCTGTAGCGAGCGAGGTGAGCATGCCTTCGTTTAGTGTAAGACTTGACGGTCGTTGGAATGGGGAGAAGAGATATAACACGAGGATCGGGTGCTGCAGAAGGACCTGGTACGCGGATCGCTCGACACCTTTGCTGGTTGCAGCGTCTACGCAGAGGAAGATGATGGCGGTGCTGAGTGTTGATAAGCACAGGATAAAAGGGGAGGCGGCTCGCTAGTAGTTGGTTGATGGATCGTCGAGGACCTGTCGCTTTCGTCCCATTTCAGCGGAGAAAAGGTCTGCATTCAAGGACGGAAGGTTCCGCTGACGAAATCTTCGGGGTGGTAACCACGCCATCCTCCCGTCTTCAAGTTTCTTCCTCGTAGAATCCCCTCCCTTTAAAGCTAACCTCTTTTCGGCATCTCCACGAACTCGCACCGCCGAAAAAAAAAGCTGCCCTAAACCTGCCAGCCTCCAAAATCCATACCTGCGGCGAAGGGAGCGACGGTGGGCTACGCGAAGGGTTCTTTTGACTAGCGTAGGCGTTTCACGCTGCCAGTATGGGGTCTCGAAGGCGTATGAAACGATGCCTAAGAGAAGAAAAGATAGAGGGTTTGTCAGCAAGGAAAACGAAAAAAAACGGAAAGAAATTTCACGCACCATAACGAGGATATGGTTATCAATGAATTCGGAAGACCCTAAGGTTGACTTTGAGAGGGCGAGGAACATGGAGAAGGACTTTCGATGGGGTACGAGCGGAGGGAGATGGTGGTGTGGAGGGAAAAAAATTGTTTGGCGCTGGTTGCCTACGGCCTCGACCGAAATGGCCGATTTTTCTTTTCTTTCCTGCACCAATTCCTACACGCTCGCTTTTACTCTACACTTTCCAAAGTCGTTCTTAGTGACCTTTCTACAATAGATGCGACTCAGCTCGAAGAATTAGTCTTACCCTATGGCGATTTTATACCCCCTTTTTGGCGTGACATGGCTCGCTTGCCTGCAAAGTCGAGACAAAATATTTCCTTCAGTGCCTACTCTGTCAGGAAAACTCTCTGAATCTCGTTAACGCCTATCTCTACTGGACGCTGGTGCTACCATCAGCTTCTCGCTTGACTTTCACCGCGATCTCCGTGGGCTGCTTGCTGGGTATTAGTGCATACAACGATCCACAGCGCGTTCCCTGCGATCTGGAAAGTGTGGTGAACTTGCTGGTCGCAGCCGTAGACGACAAGATGAAACCGCTTCCAAGGTGGCTCCTTAGATTCGGAGAATTGCCCTCGCTTTGCGTGTCCTCTTCTATGCAGACAAGCAGGATGGCTGCGAGAGATATGCTGTTCCAAACGGTCCCCTTCCCCTCACACTTACTTCTTCCTCGGACTTTCCACTCTCCTCGGGATCTCGTGTCTCTGCGGTTCCATGGCAAAGTCGAAACCGATTCAAGCACTCTAAGCTCCTTGCTGCTAGTCTCTACCTTTCATCCCAAGTTCTCTAACCTCTGTCCCTCTTTGAGCGCATTCCTCACGTCCGTGCTTCCATCACAATGTACTCTCTTCCGTCATCGGCACCACACTGGCCATGAATACAACCCTCGCTTCTGCTGGACGAATCCATATCACTCCGATCCCCAATGCCCATCACTCTTCTCGCTCTTTGAGTTTCTCATCTAGCTACAGGGATGGGTCCTTGATGGCTTCGACATCCCTCCCCTCGCAGTTGCGTGCGTATTGTCTACACCACCTGTTACTCTATCCCTTCCTTACACCTGTCATCGTCGTCCACTCAAAAGCTCGAATACCATTAACCGAGTGCACCCTCCTCATCGTCTATCGTAACCAGCGCATAGGTGGTGCGTATATGCACTGGCCATCGTATCCGCGTCGTATGTACTCGTTCTCGGGCAATTGTATACTCTATAGATGCTAGAACTGTCCGCCTAGGTATGGAAGGAGGTGTGGATAAGACGTATGCAGTTCCTTGTCCGAAAGATAGAGACATTGGTTAGGTATGTAAAGTTTGCAAGCTTCGAGGATGTAGTACGCGTGGTCCATATGTGGTGTAAAGAATGGGTCCGTAGAGTAATGTAAGAGTCCTTCAAATGAGTCCGTACATGGAGATAGCGACAGAAAATCGTGTCCGAGAGTTTAGAGCATACCAAAGTACAAGGATACGTATCATGTCCATGATGGGGCTGACAAACACACAATCATATCAGAGGACGCGTCTAGCAACGTTATACGTAGGAACGTAACCGGTAGAGCGATGGAAGACCAAACGAGGATGTAAGGAACGCGAGGATGTCTTCGAAAGATGAAAGCTGTTAGGCCAAGCGTACAGCCCCAACCACGTCAAGAAGAGCCTGATCCCACATAGGTCAAGCATAACGGGTGTTGCATGCGATCGCGAGGAACCCAAGTCGCATAGACATCGACGACGTTTACTTCAAGGGAGATGCAATCGTCAATGGGTGAGCGAATACGATTTCATCACAAGCCGAGTACAATGAAACGGCGGGGTAGCGCAGACGCGGCTGCAGTGAGGTAGCATGTGTTGTTCGTGACGTGACGATGAGGTCGACGCGCGCTGAGAAGTGACAAGGGGGATGGAAATCCAATAGCCCCAGCGCTGGTACCGATGGCCGTACAGTCTTCTTCATCCATCCCAACCGTTTTCGATCCGATACCCACATCCATATCCATACCATCCTCCTGCCAGTAGAGGTTCCCATGCACAGACAAACGACGACTGGATCCCGGGATACACAGGCATAGCCATAGGCGGTAGAATAGGCGAGTAACAAGTTGCCTCTGACATCAAATCGAGAGGGGAAGACGGGTTTCGGTGCTCTGGGTTGACATGAGCAATTTGAGGTATCGGTAAACTGGCACCTTCTTCGTAACGTCAGTGTTGACACTGAGAGTCCGAGAGGATGAAGGGAACGTTTGATAGGTAGGCGTTGAGGACCACGGACGATACGTGTGTCGATCTTGGGTGGTTGATGGCTGGTTACAGCCTCATGACGAGCTCGCAGCGCAGGGGTAGAGAGTACCCGAGCTGGTACGCAATGGTTGAACGTTCATATGTAGGTAACTCGCCAAGAGGGAACCGTCCAGAGGATGGTTGATGTACATGAGGTCGAGGATCCACGGGGAGGGCTTGCCATCGCCGTCGAGGCTACGAGGAAGAGGGTGTGACGGATACTCCGTACGCAGGTATCCGTGGTTGGTGGATTGCTCTTAAACGCGAGCCCAACAGCTTTGTTCTTCATCCGGCCCATGTTTCCTCCCATACCCTCTCCGAGTTGCTATCCCCCCNATCGCTGCCGAAGAAGGTCGGACGAGCGCCAGCATCGAGACCGCGAACCGTTATCGAGCAGAGAGGGTCTACGGGGTAAGGGATCCTGCCTATGGTCGGGATGACGTTCCCCAACTTCGTATGCCATCAGCTTTGAGATACGGAGATGAGTTGTGGTGGTTCTGAGATAACCTTGTTGTATGCGGAGGACGCGCGTCGGTTGATGCCCATCTTGGGGAAGACAAGCAGCGAAGAGATCGATGGAGGCTGGTGGTGGCGGCAAAGGTGGAGGGGGAGAAAACGTCCATATTTCTTCAGTTGTTCAGGAGTGTGGTCGACGCGTCGCCTTGCCTCGCAGCTATGGCGGAGACGAGGTTCGTGGTGGTGGAGATATGCAGGTTCCGGCTGTCGGGTTCGAGCGACGGTAGCAACGCTGGCGTGTGTGAGCGCGAAAGCTTCTTCGTCGTGAGTAAACTCGACCAACCTCCCTCGGCATTTCATCCGAATTGAACTGGAAGCTTCCCATAAGCCGGCCCAAGAACCCGCCATCCTACACCGACACGCATGCAAAAAGCTCATCTGGAAGCAATTGGTGTGGAAAGCACCGATGCGTAAGCTGTAATGGAGAGCGTGAATGGAGAATCTGGAAGAGGTGGACGCTTGTCAGCCAGAGATTGAGAATGAAGTAGAAATAATCACGCACCATGGACTGTATAGCAGGAATTTGAGTAGGCCTATCCCTTCTGCAGTCAACCCGACCTCCCACAGCGAAGCGAGTTCGGTCTGCGACCATACGGTGCCTTGCGGTGGATGGCGGCAAGTGGAAGCGCGACATGGAACATCGACATCAAGGCTGGCAGTATGTCCTTCTGATCATCTTGAGTACCGTAGCGAACGAGAGCAGCATGGCTTCGTGTGTTGAAAGACTTGACAGCCGTTCGAGCGGGGAGAAGAGATAGGACACGAGCATCAGGTGTTGCGGAAGGACCTGGTACGCGTGTCGCTTGACTGTCATGACGGATGCGGCCAACCTCTGCGCAGAGGGCGTCTGCGAGGGATGATGCAGGTTACTGAGCTGAGAGGACGAAAGCGGAAGGTTGTCGAGTTGCTGCTAGCTGGTGGGTACGTCGTCGAGGGCTTGTTCTCCAATGAGACAGGGAGGAAGGCAGGTACTCGAAATCGAGGGGAGAGCAGGTTTCCACTCACGATCTTCGTGATGATAGGTGCCGTGTTCCTGTATTCAATTATCGTCCTCGTAGAATCCCCTCCCCTTCAAGCCAACCTCTACTCGACATCTCCGCAAACTCAAACCACCCGAAAAAAANCCTGCCCTAAACCCTCCAACAAAAATCCATACCTGCGACGGAGGAGGCAGCTGCGAGCTGAGCTGAGGGTTCCTTTGACGAGCGTAGGCGCGTAAATCTGCCAGTATGGGTCTCGGAGGCGTATGAGACGATAGCTAAGAGAAGAGAAGAAAGAGGGCTGGCCAGTCAGGAAAACGAAAAAAGTAGGAAATTTCGCGCACCATGATTCGATGCGGCTATCGATGGATTTGGAGGGCCATAAGGTTGACTTTGAGAGGACGAGAGACGGATACAATAATCATAGAGCAGGACTGTCGAAGGGGTATGACTCTGAGGGATCAAGATGGTGCGGAGGAAAAGCTGTGTCGGGTGTTGCTTGGCATTTGCTTATGTAATACGGCGACCGAAATGGCCGTCCGAGATCGACTCTCGTTTCTCTTTTCTACTTGCTCNGTTTTTACGTTTTACCTCTGTGTCTTGCCTTTCTATGACTATAAGATGGCCGCTGAGACTCGACTCGAATTTAGTCTTTCTGTTTAACCCTTTTGTCGGATTTTATACCCCCATTTTCGCGTGGTATGAACCCCCTACTTCCAAATTCAAGTCAAAACTGCCTTGCGCTCCTACTTATCGTCGTCTTGACGTGTGTTTCGTCCGGATGCTACCATTACCACCAGCGAGTGGTTCTATTCGACCAGTACTTCTCATGGTCTCAGCGCGGTACATACGTCAAGAAAGTCTGGCAGTTTTATTTTCACCTCGCAGCAAAAAGTCGACTCTTGGTACTCTCCGCTCACATGAAGTTGTCGAAACGACCCTGTATCTCCTGAGTCCTATTCTTTCGACTGAACCTCGTCCTTCACCTTCGCACGTACTTGTACCTGTTCCATCGTCAATACCAAGCGACGGTCTGTCATACCATCCTCACTGGGAACCTTGATAGGACCAGTTGCTTAATGGGGCGGTTCATGAATGGAGGAAAGGACGTGGATTGGGTTGAAGAGCGTGGGAGGGATGAATAGACAGATTCAGTTGGAGGCGACTCGATGATGGCTTGGTTGACGAACGGGGACGAGAGAGAGACGGCTACAGCGGAGGGTCGTCACAGAGACACCAGGCGGTATTCAGAGTAGTCCAAGTTGTCGTTGTTCTCGTCGATAGCAAAGAGCGTCAGGTTTGTCGTTGTCGAAGACGGTGAGGAGAAGGGTGAGTTCGCTTGTGGGAAGAAGAGAAAAGGAGGGAGCTGGACACGGGTTCAACTCCCCGAAACCACCCCACAATGGTGACGTCTTCGTCCCCGCACACATCTTCCTCGGACTTTCCACTCTCCACGGGTTCTCTTCCCTCAGCGGTTCCGTGGCAAAGTCGAACCCGATTCAACGTTTCTCATCTCCTTGCTCTTAGTCTCAACCTCTCTTCCCTTGCGCTCTACTTCTGACCATCCCCCTGCGCCTCCTTGAGCGGATTCCTCGCGTCCGTGCTTCTATCACCATGCACACTCTTCAATCATTGACACGACACTGGCCATGAATCTAACCTCTCGCCTCTGCTGGACGAATCCATATCCCACCGATCTCTAATTCCCACTACTCTCTTCAACTTCTCGCCATTCGAGCTTCTCCTCCAGCCATAGGAACAGAACCTTCACGGCTTCGACATCCCTCCTCTCGCAGTTGCGTATTGTATACGCCACCCGTTACTCTATCCCTTCCTTATCCCTGTTGTTGACGATCTCTTCGCAAGCTCAAATGACATTCACCGAATGCACCCTCCTCGTCTGTCCCAACCAGCGCATATATGGTATGTATATGCAGTAATCATCGTATCTAGGTATGACGCGTCGTACGTACTGGGTCTCGGGTGATGACTGTCCGCGTAGGTATGGAAGGAGGCATGGATGCGATGCATGCAGTTCGTTGTCTAAGAGATAGAGGTACTGGTAGGTATGTAGAGTTTGTAAGCTTCGAGGATGTACTCTAGAATGGATAGCGTCCATGGAATGTAACGATATAGGTAGAATTAAAGAAAGTCATGGATGAGCGTTTCGAACAGACCGAAGACCAATGATATACGTGACGTTCGAGGCTAGCAAACACCTGAACATACCAAAGGAAAACGTTTCCACGCCGTCTAGCGACAACATAGCCTCGAGTCCCAGAGGTTGTTGCTGAGAACTTGGCCGCTGCGATGAGGAAAGACCATTGGAGCCTGCAGAAAACACGAACAACGTCTTCGAAGAATGAAAGACACGTTCAGCGAAAGATGCCGACCAAACGACGTCAAGATGAGCTTCATCGTCCCTAGGTCGACCGTGACGGGCACTTCCTGTCGATGTCAGTATCCCAAGCAGGCCAAAACCTCGGAGTCGTTTCTTTCGAGGAAGATTGCGATCGTCAGTTTTGAGACCGAAACCCAATGGGTGAGCGAGTACAACTTCATCATGAGCCGAGTATAACGAGACGACGGTAACCCGGACGCGGCTGCAGTGCAGAGTAGGGTAGCATGCGTTGTTCGTGATGTGACGATGAGGTCAATGCTGAGAAGTGACAAGGGGGATGGAAATCCAGCCTATCGCTGGTGCCGATGGCCGTACAGTCTTCTTCATCTCATACCCACATCCAAATCCATACCCTCCTCCTGCCAGTAGCTTTTCCCATCCACGGCCAGGCAACGACGGAATCCCGGGACACACAGACAAAGCCATGGGTCGTAGTACAGGTCGAGGAGTAAGATGTCGCCTCTGATATCAAATTGAGCGAGGACGACGGGGTATCGATGCTCTGGGTTGACGTGAGCAATCTGAGGTATCGGTAAACTGGCACCTTCTTCGTAACGTTAGTGCTGACACTGAGGGTCCGAGAAGATGAAGGGAACGTTTGAGAGGTAGTCGTTGCGGACCAAGGACAATGTGGGCGTCGATTTTGGGTGGTTGATCGGTGGTTACAGCCTATTGACGAGCTCGCAGCGCAGGGGTAGAGAGTACCAGAGCTGATAGGCGATGGTTGAATGTTCATTTGTAGGTACCTCGCCGAGAGATAATCGACCAGAGGGCGGTTGATGTGCGTGAGGTCGAGAATCCATTGAAAGGGCTTGCAATCGACGTCGATGCTGCGAGGAAGGAGGGGTGACGGATGCTCTCGCAAGCAGGTACTTATGGTTGGTGAATCGCTCGTAAACGCGAGGTCGACGGCTTTCTTCTTCGT
>JAPEVF010001226.1:0-12172 GCA_029747585.1 Pleurotus djamor | reverse complement strand
GGGAGGTGTTGGTGCTTACGCTGAGGATAGAGGAACGGTCGGATGCGGAGTTGGATGTTAGGGATATTCGCGAGGAGCCTGGANCGGGCAGGGGGGAGAGGAGGTGAGGACGGTTGCGAAACGGGGGGAGAGGGATATGATGAGGGCGGTATTGGGGGAGGCTTTCGGCGAGTGTTGCCTGGCGTCGTGGTGTGTGATGACCCATCTGATTTGAAACTGTAGGTTGAAGATGCTGAGCTCGTTGGGCGAAGTTTACTAGGCAAGGGTTCGGTTATGTGGGGCGGAGTAAACGCCGATTTGGTGGCGGCTGAAGCGGGTCGCTGCGGTAGCTTTGGCGGTGCGGACGAGCGAGGAGTGTATGGAAATTTGCTCTTCGCGAGAGCTCGTTCCCAGTCCATAGAGATGATGGAGTTTGTTGCCGGACTGCCTAAGGATGTCGTGGAAACATTCTCAAAGGACTCTTCGAGACTTGTGGCATCGATATCGCTGCCGTTGGCAGATGTGAATGGACGGCTACTGGTGCTGCTGCCGGTGACGTCGTGGTGGATGGGTGGTTGGTAGTCAGGTTTATCCATGGGGAACGTGGCAATGTGGTTGGAAGACAGAGAAGCTGGAGTCCCGGGTTCAAGGTCGGTCCCTCCATCGGAGGACAGGGAGACAGAATGGAACGAAGATATTGAAGAAGCTGGTGCGTGACCAAGTCCAATGCGTAGAGACCCGTTGCTATTAGAGGAGTTTATGTTATTGGAATTACCATTAGAGATATTGAGTTTGGGCGAGGGTGGATAAGTATGGGGAGTGTCGACTGAGAGCGTGGATGCAGCGTCTTTCAAAGACGAGTACGACGGTTTGCGAGGGGGCAACGGAGGAGGCGCAGGAGAAGAGGCACGAATTGCATGGTTGGCCTTGAGTTTAGGCGGGGAGTCGAGGTTGATCAATGGGGGACTGCGATGGATATTTGTGCCACTGCCCAGCCTTGAATGAGGAGGCGTAGGCGTGAGCATGACGCCCAAAGATTTGCCACTTTCGCTTGGACCGTCGTCGACGACCCAGTCCCTCAGATCAAGCAGCGATGGCTGGCGGTCGACGACTGGGGCAGAATGTGTGCGCGGTGGAGATGGCTGGGGGACAATNGGGCTTGAGCTTGGAAGCGGTGGGAGACAGCGGCGACTCGAGCAGATTGGTTGTGGCTGGGTGGGGTTTGTTGCGCATTGCCTCGAACTCTGAGATCCTCGAGTGGACGGATGCGGACGCCATGGCAGAGGCGGCGTTGTGGGCCTCAAAGTAGAAGCTCAAAAGTGGACGCACGCAGCAAACCGGTCATGGAATTCATACACCAGGATTATGTCAGCGTCCATTTGTCCTTCTTCGTCCACAATCATGTCCGCATTGGAGCTCTACGCCGTAGCAGGTACGTATACTACTTGTACGGGCTTCTGGGGGACCTCCATTGACTGTAATGGGAACACAGACTTTTGCCTGATTCCTATGGGCACGGGAGAGCCTTCCGTACGAACATCTCAAGCAGCTGCGATAGTTTCGTAACGTCCAAATGCAGGTGGCCGAATATATCGCAGAATGCCATCGAGTCCTCGAAAAGTCTGGTCTCAAATTCCAAGTGCGTGCCCGCTCTCAGCTCGACGAAGAAACAACGCTAACCACGATGATGCCAGATGCAGTAAGTCATACGGACATGGTCTTGCCACAAGATTGACGCGATCGACAATATTCAAGTGGCTACGGAACAAATCTGGGTTCGTCGTGCTTCATTTATACTTTTCATTTACGAATCAATCTAACTATCCACTGAACATCAAGAAGGACCATGGTCTGCCGTAATGCAAGCAATCCAAGATTGTCACGCAGCCGTCCACGCCAAAGGCGCTCCTCGCGTGGCCACTGATATCCGCATTGGCACCCGCATAGATAAAGAACTCGTACCCGGCCAAGGCAACGAGCATAAGCTCCAACGCGTGCAAGAAATCTTGGCAAAGGATAACAAAGACTAGCTGGCCATAATATGAATGGAAGCGGAAGCAAAAGCAAAGCAAGGGTATTATTTCTGTTTAGATATGTAACATAGATTAGCACGCTTTACAACTTCGGTGCAGATAGATCGTTCCATTCCACCATAGCCCCAGGATCAGGCGCAACCTCCAAAGATCTCTTAAACACCCCAACATCCTCGAAATACGTCACACCAGGCCTCGGCAAATCCTCATCCTCGCCTTCAACAGGATATCGCTTCGAAAGTGCCTGCATCTCACCCACCAACTCCTGCGTATTGGCTTGGGGGATGGGCGTCGCGAGTTTAGTAAATACACCAACCCAGTGTTTTTCGAAATCGGCGGATGAGATGGGGGAGGCGTCTTCGCTGAGAGCCTCTTTCCATGAACTCGCTTCGTCAGCAGGGACACCAGCGTTCAGTGCGAGGACTTCGAATGCCTGGGCTGCAGCCAAACTGACTTTGGGTGGTCGAGGCTTTTGTGAACGCATGTGCACTGAGAGCTTCGCGCGAGAGGGTGACGATGGGTGGACATGCGACATGAACAAAGCGAGCACCTCGCTCTTAGTAACGTCGCGCAGGACTTCAGCGTCATTATGGTCTGTTCAAATCAGACAATCAGTCCCCGCCTCCAAATCCAAAAAACCAACGAAAACAACAAACGTACTCCTCAAGAAATCAAGATGCCCCGTCCCGATATGTACAAGATACCTCCCAGCCTCCTCCGCAAGATTCTTATCCGCCTCCAACCACTTCCTCTCCAACCCCTTCTTCTGCTCCTCAAACTGTTCCTCCGGCATCTCCTCAATCGTCCCCTTCATCCCATCCAAAAACGCCTCCACCCGTCCCTCCAAATACCCCGGTAACTTCTCACTCTGCACCGTTATCCTCAACCCCTTCTGTGCGGACCCAGAGGGTAGCCATTGAGAGCAGAAGACGATGTACCCGAGTTGTTCTTTGGTGCGGAGGACGTTGAAGGCGGGTTCGCTGAGGATTTGGGAGAGGAGGGCCGAGACGACGCGGAGACGTTGGTCGGTTATGGGACCAAAGGTGAGGAGGTAGGTTAAGGATGAGTTGGGTTGGTTGGGGTTGGGGATTGTGGAAACCCAGGTGTGGTTTGAAGCTGTGGAGAGGGGAAGTTTAAGTCATGAACTACATGGGATCAATCTGCACGTACGACGAGGTAGAACCAGGGACTGGTCGATGAGCGACGTGCGAGGCGCGGATGTTGGCTTCAAATTTTTCTCGGCCATGTCAGCGATCCTCACAGCTTCCTATTTGCAAGACTTTAGACACGGTATTTTGAGAGGAATACTTTGACGAACCTCTTTGTAGATGTTACCAGCAACGAAAATATGGAGGTATGCGTCCGATAACAGGGACTGTATGTGTTGTTGAAGTTCCTCGGTCGTAGTGGCTAGATTTAGAGCATCGACTATGAGTATCTCTTTGGAGGCATCAGATTTCAGGAGATGAGCTTACATGGTAGTTCAGCAAGCTTCTCGCGATGCGTCCACTGTTGTTTGGTGAGTAGATACCGCGCGTTATACTCTGAAAGCTGATAAGATTGATCCAAGAAGAAATTCTCCCATCTTCGCTTCGCCTTCACAAAAACAAAGCAGGTCAGTAAATGCGTAATCCAGTCGACGTCAAACGGGCGACAACCGACCTCGGCTTTCATAACAGCAAACCGCTCAGGATCTACGACAAGGGTCTTCACTTTTTCCAAAACGTGGTGCACGAGCACCGACATCTTGTCGTTGTACCCGGTCAACGCGATGTAAAGACCTCCGGTGTGCGATACACAGCTGTATGTGAGGCCTGCTAGCTCGGCATCGTACGAGAACTCGGTCAACGAATCCGTAACGAGATCAGCGAATAACCTGAGAATTATCAACAATCATCGAAGGATTTTCGATCGAAGATTAACGCACTTGGTTAGGACGGCTGCCTTCGGGGACGAGTTGGCGATGGGGCTACGCAAGAAAATTCAGTAACTGTATAGGTGGTGTTAATGAGTATATGAGACTGACCTTCGCATATCAATGACAACGTGAGCCTTTGGAACGAAGAATTTATCATCCTTCTTGTGCCATAGCGTCGAAAGTGAGGTCTCTCGGATGAGGAGGGGTCGGTTCAACGGCTATCAAGTCCCTCTGAGTTAACGAGTACCAAAATAATAAAAATGATGAACACAAACCTCCTTAACGTCACGCTTCTCGACCTCCAAGTTCGTTGGGATAAACTCGTTAGGACCAGGAAGATGCAGTTGAGCGATGTCATTGGGAGCCTCCGCCTAAAAAGGTAGGCGGTTAGGGGCGACTCCTCAATAGAGCGATATACACTCACCTCGCGAATGAAGCTCTCATCAAACCTCTGAACAGCATACTCCGTCCCATACCACGGCTCCTTACTCCAACTCATCCCAGGCTTCACCTTCTCAAACTCCTCTCCCTTCGCCATAAGCACCGCACGCCCCCGATCCACTCTCAACCCCTCCAAAATCTCCCTCATCTTCACCTCATCCTTCCCTTTCCCCTCATCCCACTCCCAAGTCAACTGTGGCCCCGCAATAATCCACTCACGAGGAATCGGCCACGCCATATGCTCAGAAACCCAAACAGCGTAATCATCCGGCCGACGCTTTTCCGCGAACCGGAATCGTGTATGGGAGAGGATGGAGGTTTCGCGTTGATACCAGACCGGGAATTCAGAGGAGCGGAGGAGAGAGAGGTATTTGAAGGTGGCGAGTATGACGTCGCGGTTGTTTTCTGAGAAAGATAGGTTTTAACATTAACAATGAAACGAGGCGAGAGAAATATATGGGGGCATACGGAAGCCTTCCTCGGTGAGATGGATTGTGACTTTGAACATTGCGAAGCCTCGAGCGAGGTTTTGAGGACCACAGCTGAGTGCGGTGATCCAGCCCTTGTCTTTCAAGTATGAGTGTAATGAACCTGGTCCTTCATGTCCGACGAGATGGCTGATGAAGTTAGCGGGTTTGTGTCGCCAGTGAGGTGGTTGGTACTCCAGAGGGAAGGAGATCTCGACGGCATGGAAAGACATAATCGTCTGGACAGACACCAGAGTCTGAATAACTCTTGTCTGAGCATTCTGTGCGTACGTGATTTACGCGAAGGGAACTTACACCGCTCTCATTCTCTCCAAAGGGATGCTCCGTGATCATTGGGAGAGGATCACGACCGCGATTGGGTATAGGGGAGAACAGTTTAGACGCGAGATTCGACAGATCATCGAGAGATTCTGATAGAAATCGATGAGGATGACCGACATGAAGAAGCACTTCGATACAAGCTCACCGCTTCCAATAAGACATAGCCGCATCCGGCTGGCGCAATACTCTTTCGACCACCATTCAATTAACCTTCGTCGCGTTTCCCTCCCGATAGCGCCGCCATCAGCTTCTGATTCGCTTCCCGAAGAAGCGACAGAGGGCGCGGGAGACCCGATCCTTGAAGGAATCGGACTCGTGACCACACTGGATACAGCGGAATCCACACGACTCGAGTTCCCGTTCGTTAGACGACCTTTTGCTTTGAGATCGCGTCCGGCTTGGGACAAGCTTTCTCTGTTGCCACTGCCAAATTTACTCCAGACGTGGCCGGGACGGCTGAGGTGTTTGTTAAGCTGGAAGATACGCCACATATCGGCTTGGTGGTTCTTCTTGTGCTCGGAGTCGACGGCATTGAGTTCTCGGGATGTGCAGGATGGGGAGAATAGAGGACAGTGGAAGAAAGCGGCGAAACGGGCGAGTGCGGGTGCTAAAGCTGGGGTAGCGACGCTGAAATAGTAGTTGGTGTTGGATGTAGAGGTGTACGCATTGGAACCTCCGTTGTTTTTCGCGAGGAACTGAATGGGCCTGGTTAGTTAGGTAGACTATACTATGGGGATGTATCGTACCTCTGAGTACTCGTTTTCCTTTGGATACAATTCAGTTCCCTGGAGCATCGCACAGTTAGATAATGACTAAACTCGCAAGATTGCATGGTTGATGGCTGTACCATGAACAGAAGGTGCTCGCAAAAATGCGCAAGACCAGGCATATCATCCTGATTACAGGTTAGATGGTATCAGTGCGTAACTCACGATCTACAAACGTACCGGGTCGTATAAGTGGCCGACTGCGACATCCAAGCTCGCGGCAGCCTTGTCAGCATTTGCATCGTGAATCAACGTCGCCTGCAGTCCGTTCCCGAGCTGGATGACCCTGTAATCCCTCTTGTCTGATTCTGACTTCTGGATGGGCTTGGTGTAGATGGAATACGGTGGGACCGACACATCTGAAGGAGCAAACGAGGCCCAATCGTTCGGAGAGTGGGCGACAGATGCCATCGTTGAGCGGAGCAAGGCTAGGGTGGGTCGGAAAGATGTCTTGAGCCGTGAACGGGCGAATAATGGGGCTCTTGCGACAATAAGGCAAGAACTGAACATGCGGGCTTAGCACAAGACGCCTTCAAGTTCAAGTGTGGCGCCAAAATGTCGTACCCGCGCAGTCACTTCCGATCCACCGAAGCTTAAGTTCTGCTGGCAGGGTACCCGAAAAAGCTTGGAGCGCGAGGTGCTTCCGAAGATGCCCAAAGCGAGGGTTGTGGTAAAGAAGATGAGACAATTTGGCTTTGATTACTATTTGGGGCAAAGACTTGGAAAAAGTGGACACGATTACGATAAGTAAGTAGCTCTGGAAACGTGTGCTGGTGCAATTTACAACAATAAGAAAGCAGACGATGAACAATGAAGAATGCCTATAGCAGGGAAACCGGGAACGACAATGGGCACGGGTCACTTGCGTCGGGTCTGGGCGTGCTGCGGCGGAATGTAGTCCTTGCGACGGCGGAACAGCAGGACGTGGGGCTCGGGCGCTGTGGGGGTGAGGGAGAGAATGCTAGCAATCGCAAAGGGACCTACACTGGCGACGGAGAGCCACTCACCATGCACCTCGTAATGCTCCCACCCAAGACTCTGCGTGATCCCAATCCCTCGCCATTCCGCCTCCTTCAGAATCCGCAGCGTCCCCGAATCATCAGGATTGAAGTAGTTCTTGGGAATCATCTTCAGAAGCGGCTTGGGGAGGATGACATGCCGATACTCGTAGATGTCGTCAGAGTATCGATCAGAATAGTGAATCCTGCAATCCAGTGAGTCACGACGCCATTTCCTACGCTGCCCAGACTCACTTGTCGATGTACTCTTCGAGTTTACTTTGCACGCTCTGCACTGCGGCCGTTGTCATCGTGTAGGGTGAAGAAGCTGTATTGAAAGGCTCAAAATTGTGGCTTTCAGGCCTATCGAAACGCGCTATGTCACACCGTCACATCAGCGTGATGTATTGCACGTGATACACTTACTTCGCGTCAACCCCTGCGAAACCCCCTTGCCTTCCACCATCACCATCAATGTATCCCCAAGAATCGCACGCAGCATCTGGGTACGACGAAAGTCCAGTTAGCAAATACTATCCAGCTGGAAATGGGCTAGCCGACTTTGGCGACGATTCTGACCAGATGAGTATGCAAATCGTCCTGATGTTGGGCCTTGGAAGTAACCATGTTGCAAAGTGTACCCTTCGTCTCCTTCGCCTTCACACATGTATGGATCGCAGCGCCAGGCATATGCGCCTCACTACGATTCAAATGCTCACCCTACTCATGGACACGACGTGTACTCATATTACGATGAACCTCACGATACTCACCCAGCTTCACCAGCATATGCACCCGCTCTCCCTACCTCATCTCAAGGCTACCCTCGAAATTTTCAGTTTACTGGCACCTCGCTGAGGCAGAATGCAGTCTCGCAACCTCGTCAATCTCCTTGGCTGCGAGGAAAGCAGTCACAGGCTAATGAACCTCCGAGGCAACTTCAAGAGGATTTCTCCGCCCATGACAATCCGTATGCTGAAACCAGCTACTCGCATGATCCACGGCATGGGAGAACTACAGCTGATGATCGTTCGCCGCACGGGATACGCCTTCGCCCTGTTTCTGAGCTTCGTGAGTAGTTCAGTCGAGCATTGGCAGAGCAACTTAATTGTATGCGCTCAAACTAGCGGACGTGTACCGATCACTCTTCAAGTTTGGAGTATTCAATGCCGTGCAGTCCTCGTGCTTCGACGATGTTCGTTGCCCGATCTCATTCGCGTTTGACTCATCGTTGATTCTGCTCGTACCATAGGTGGTCCACGGTGCCAACAACCTGGTACGCCTTATTATTTCCACCTAAAAAGGTCTGAACTAACAGCGCCGGCCAGGTCATAAGCGGTAACCTACTCAATCTTCTCGAAAAGTACACGACACGATCAATACGCATATACAGCACCAACCGGAAGTGGAAAGACAGTGCTCTTCGAACTTGCGATCATACGAATGTTGAAGCAACCTTCAGCGGAGCGTCAACAATTCAAATGTGTATATGTCTCTCCTACGAAGGTTTGACTACATATTACGACTCTTACACTCTCGGCTCAATGAAACCCATCGCAGGCACTATGCTCGGAACGATTCAGAGACTGGTCGGCCAAGTTCGAACCAATGGGAATCAAGTGTGAGTTCCCCAATTACCCATCATACCTCCCTCTTACGCCGTGATAGGTTCTGAACTGACGGGTGATACAATCCACTTCGGTAAAGGTGTTTGGGGAGATGCTAAGAATGCGTCTATCATGTGAGCTCTACCGACTCCTTCCCCCGACATTTTATAGACTTTCTCATCTAGCATAACTACGGTAAACTGTCTGACCTACCATCCTCAACGTAGCTAACAGCAGGATAAGCCCGAGAAGTGGGATAGTGTGACTCGAAATTGGTATCCTTCCCATTCCCTCGTTTCCGACTCCACGTTGATTTTCTGATGACAGGAAGGACCATGGTCAAACACTTTCGACCATCCAGCTCTTCCTTGTGGATGAGGTTTGTATTTTCAGACCAAACGGAAATTTTGACTGTCTCATCCATCTTTCAAGGTTCATATCCTAAACGAAAATCGAGGTAGTACTCTAGAGGTCATCGTCTCGCGAATGAAGCGCAATGGGACCAACGTCCGCTTCGTCCTCGTCTCCGCTACCGTGCCAAACATCCAAGACATCGCAAATTGGATCGGCAACGAGCAACGCAGTGGCCCCGCTCGTGTATATGAGGTTTGTCGCCCCGTCTCCCATGCCTCTCGATGATGCTCATATTTCCCTCAGTTCGGAGAAGATTTTCGGCCTTGCAAGCTGACACGCTATGTGTACGGAGTCCATCGAGGGAAAGGCCAGAACGAATTTGCGTTCAATAAGAACCTTGATTATCGGTTGTTTCCACTGCTCTTGAAACATTCGGTCGGGAAACCGATGCTCATCTTTGTTTCGACTCGAAGTGGTCAGACGTCTTGTTCTTCCGTGTGTTTTTCGTTCACTTATCCTGTCTTACATAGGTGTCCTTGCGACTGGCCAGCACTTACTCAAGTGCTACGTTGATGCTGAAACTAAGAGGGAGAATGTGCCTTGGACCCGTCCTCCGCGGTACGCTTCCTCCGACCAAGCCTTTTAGTCGATCATTGTTCATCTTTTCCTCAGAATTGACCATGTTTTTCATGACCAAAGACTTGCAGGTAAGCGACCAAATAACTTCTTCCGCCACCTGTACTTGATCACCCATCGTTTAAATAATAGAACTCGCCGCCGCTGGTATTGGCATCCATCACGCTGGGTTGAACCTCGATGATCGTCGAGCCATTGAAGACCTCTATATCAAAAAGATTCTTCGGCTCGTCGTAGCTACTTCGGTTGAGTCTCTCTGAAATCCCCTCTCTGTTGACTGCGTTACTTATTAATTTCAGACCCTCGCCGTTGGAGTTAACCTTCGTGAGTACCCACGTCTCGTGTCACTATGCACGATTACTGACGTGGATGTACCAGCCGCACATATGGTTGTGATCAGGGGGGTGCAAACTTTCCAGAACAACATGGCTGTCGAGTATAGCGATCTGGATATTATGCAGATGCTCGGTCGTGCAGTAAGTTCATTCCTTTTCATCCTTCGTCTATATACTCTAAGCATATGAACCACCACCTATCAGGGCCGCCCACAATTTGGTACGCTTCTCACTATCGACGATTGCCACATCTACTGACCTTCGTTCCAGACAAAGATGGGATCGCAATCATCTTGTGTGAGACCGAACTCGAGGACAAATACCGTGCCCTAGCTCAAGGTCAAACAGTCCTCGAGAGCAGCCTCCACTCCAACCTCTCAGAACACCTCAACTCCGAAATCGCACTCGGCACCATAACGAACCTCGATTCCGCAAAGACATGGCTTCGTGGTTCCTTCCTCTTCCAAAGAATTAAGCAAAACCCGAACTATTATTCCCTTGGGAAGGAAGACGATCAGACTTGGGAGCAACGCGTTGATGATCTGGTTATGCAGAGTATTGAGAGGTTGCAGGAAACACAGCTTGTGGAGTATGATGCTTGGAATTCGAGAGGAGGAGGAGGTTTGGCTTCGACTGATTATGGGGATATTATGAGCAAGGTGATTTACACCAATTATTCTGAGAGAATGCCGATTTTTGAGCGTTGATCATCTCCCACAGTTTTATATACGCCAGAAAACCGTAGGTCCATCAGGCTTGAATTCTGAAAGATTTACAACTGATATGCATATGAAAGATGGAACTCATTCTGGCCCTGCCAGAACGTGTTAGCTTCAGGGAAACGGTCAGTACTTTGTCAGAGCCCAAAACTCTTGTCACGTCATTATGTTCCCTAGATGGAAATGCTCGCCGCGTCTGAAGAGTAAGTTGGTGTTGCCATCGCCCTTCATGGTCCCCTTGTGACGCACCACCCAGGTTCTCAGATATTAAGATGCGTACCTCGGAAAAAGCGGTAAGATCATTGACTTCCTATCCTGATCTGTACCGAACGTTCACCGTATACTCTCAATCCTTTAGCCCCTCAACAGGTTGAGACAACACAACGACATTAGATACACAATCAAGAAGCTGGATAAGGCAGCAGACAAAGTTTTCTTACTAATGCAAGCCATCTTGGGTGGTATATCTCTCAATTCGCCGGACTACAAGAGTGTGGATAGCCAACCGAACTTGGAAGCACTTTTGATCTTTCGGCATGTTTCACGTATTGCTCGAGGTGGGCTCGGTTTACTCTAGCACCTACTATACTAACGCCTAAGTTTGAACGAACTCACAGCGATCGTTGAAACTGCCATCGCGAAGAAACAGGGAGCTCAGATCAAAGCTGGATTGGAACTGTAGGTATTCAGTCGCTTTGATGACGGTGACACTGAAATTCCCTTCAAGTCTTCGTTGTCTATCCGCCAAAGCTTGGGAAGATCGCCCCGTTGTTCTCAGACAGATTGAACAGATCGGAGAGAAATCGTGAGTGTTACTCTGCCCTAGCTGTCCTTTGCTTAGCTCCTCGTGTAGATTGAAGGTCGGTATTTGTATAAACGTTCATACGATATGTCTCTTGACTCTTTCTAGGTTCTGGCAGAACATGGTGTCACTACAATCGATTCTTTACGGAGCCAAGATACTCTGAGAATCGAAACTGTATTTCGTCGTTGTTCCTCTGGAATTGATCTAATACTCTACTCTTACTAGTTGCTCAACCGCAGACCTCCATTTGGTCTTGATCTCATCAACTCGCTCAAAGAGTTCCCGAAATACTCACTCAAGCTGTCAGAGATATCTGTCTCTACATATCGAGGGGCGAAGCCAGTTGAAGTTAGTGCTTTCCTGGCTTTTAGATGATTTACTCATCGCGCCCTCCTCAAGGTTTGCCTTACTGTTCATTGTGGGCTCGATACGGAGTGGAGCAAACCCCATAAATCAAAAAAGCTCAAAGCTGCGGGTGCTAACATGACCTCTGTATTGGCGATCTCTACTGATTTGGACTTCATTGACTACCGTCGAATTCCGTGCGTCCAGTTAGCACAAGACAGGGTCAGAGATACTGACCTTTAGCAGCACGTCTCTCCTCAAGGAAAAGAAGACCTTCGACCTGACGGCGTACCTGTCAAAACCGAGTCAAAGTATTTTGGTTGTCATTTCATGCGTCCGTCTGTTATGAGCTGACTTGGTCGTGCTGGCTAATCAAAGTTTTACGTGTAGGAATCCATGGCTGGAGTAACTGTGACCGAATCATAT
>JAPEVF010001225.1:0-12190 GCA_029747585.1 Pleurotus djamor | reverse complement strand
ATATAGTTTTATGCAATAAATACTTTTTGCGTTAATATGAAGTGGTATGATTTATACACATTTATTATAACTGCTCAATTTTTTTTGTTTTGTTTATCAACACTTTCAGAGCTTTCCTAGCTTTCCTAGCTTTTCCAGCTTTTTGTGCTTTTGAAGCATTGGCGCTCGCTATGTAAGTATTACAGCGTCTTTTTCTTGCTTTGTCATACCTCTTGTACAAAGCATAACTTTAAGCGCTTTTTCTATTTTAGATATACAAGATACCTTTCTCCCACAGCTTCTTGATCTTATCTAGCTTCCATCTGCTCCTGGTAAAAATGATGTTTTCCTGATGAATGCCAGCAAGGGTGCTGACACTATCGTACTGCGCCATCAAGTCGATCAACGAACTTTGATCGAGGTTGAGCACGACGGTGTCTACGAGGCGTCCTGGAAGGATGACGCTGGCTGGTTGGACACCGGCGACAAGAGTACGTAGTGAAGGTAAGGCAGGGGGAGGTATTTCAGGCAAGGAAGTCCCGAAGCTCGGGATGTCGAGGTATTTCAAGGATGGTTGCGACGCCAAGAAGCCCACAAAACCAGCAGCATCGTGAAGGGGATTACGCCAGGTGAGCCGCCTGAGATTCTTAATTGGTTTCAATCTTTGAAAGACGCCATTTTGTTCGATTGCGGTAGTGAACCTCCGAGTAACTGCAAGACGGCGTAGATTGATGAATAAAGGGAGGATGGAGTGAATCTTGTGGAGATTTGGTATTTGAATGGACTCGACAAGAAGGGCAAGTTGTGGTTTTTGATATAATATCGTTCGCTTCAGCCTGTCGATACGAGCACCACTCTTGTCAAGCCTGATGTTGTCAAGAACGATTTCGCAGTAGAGGTATGGTTCTGAAATAGAGTGGAAAAAGTGAGAAGTAACCATGAGGGTAAGCAAGCTGGCTTTATCGTCGATAGAAGCGACGATCAAGAGTAAGATCTCATGAGGGAACAAGTCTAGATGCATCGTGATGATGGCGTTGAACAAACTTCCAAACCTACAGCCATCTTGCCTTTTGGGGGTTTCACGCACAGGAGCCCCTTTCCAAGTTTGCAGGAGAAATGATATGTACCTCCAATGTACCTCAGAAAGTGAAATGAACGAAGCAACGCCGAACGAAATTGCAATCTCAAACTTAAAGAGGATTAAATTATGAGTTGAACGCTGCGCATTGAAAGGAAACAAACAGACTATAGTACAAAAGTCTATGCCGAAGGGTTACAGGGGCTGGTCACGATAATATACGTCGACCTTGTCGCCGAAATATGCAGAATATCCACGAGGAGGAGAGGATGGTGAAATTGGTGAGCCAGTGTTCGTGCTGGATTCAGATTTAGCCATGGAGAATCGTGGAAGATGTCGAGAATGTGGGAGGCTGGGTTCGTAATCTTCGCGAAGCTGAGAGATGGATGGAGTTCGGGTGTTGCCCTGTAGTGATGATGGTCTGGGAGTGTTGCGAGGCATGAGTGAAAGGGGAAGCATGACCGTAGGAGGTCCAGAAGTCGAGAGGGAAGCACCGGAAGAGCTAGATGAGTCAACAGGGTTGATGGAGCTCATCCGCGTCGTAAATGTATGTTGGGTAGGAGGATCTATGAGATGTGCAAGTCAGTATCAGCAGCCGGCCAGGTGACTAAAAGCAGAGGCCCACCTGGATCAGGATCAATTTCATCTCTTGCACTCGGAGATTCCTCTTGTGTTTGCTTGCGCTTCCGCCACCAGACTAAACCGAGGAACAACACGATACACAGGAAGACAACACCGCCGATGACGCTACCGACAATGGCACCCACAGGAGTATCGGCGTGTTGATATACAAGGGGAGGGACGTCCCAAGGATGCATGTCTGCTGAGGAAAGCCTCGGCATAACCGTCACGTTGTCAAATGTAGCCGAATAAACGACATAATCCAGCATGAAAGACTGCTCTCCCGTGACTTCGGTTAATATGATGACAAGTGTATGGTTCCCCGGCGGTAGGTCGGTATGGAAGAAAGGATAGTTGGGTTGCTCAGTGTACCGATGACCAGGACCCTCTGAGTCAATAGTGACCATTGTAGGTTTGGAACCATCAACGATGTAGGCGGTGGAGACACGACCAGAGAGTTTCCATTGAACGATGCCGTACACAGACACAGATGAACCTAGTCGGAAGGAGTATCTTTAAGCTGTTGATGTCCGCGAAAAGATATAGCCCACCTGTAAATAAGAGAACTGCCCGATCCCCAACGGTTTTTGACTGACGCAAAGTTCCTCCTTGAGCCGGCTGCTCTAATCCATCACCGGTATCAAATGCCTGGTCTTGAATAGTGACCCAGTCACCCGTGTAATTCATTGACGGCGATTTGTCGTCTACCATGAGTGCGCGTCCTTGCAGGGGAGTGCTAGGACTCGGTGTTATCGCAATGTAATCCAGGTAGACGCGTGCCGCAAATGATAACGAGAGAGCATGTCGGCTCTCCGAGAGATCACCCAAGCGAAACCAAGATTGGTATGTTTGCGGAAGGAGAGCAAGGGAAGTGTATGACGGCGGTCCGTCGTCCAGACTCGAAACCACCTTACCATCTCCATGGCCAAAGCATGCGATAGATGTCCCTACAAAACATCATCTCAACAATATGTCAAACAAAAAACACTGCAACGCACCGCTGAACTCCAGCTCTAGCGTAGCATTACTCTGCCCCATGACCGAATACACATATGTCCCACCATACCATATCGGTTCTTCGAGCAGCGGCGACCACTGTTCATTGTACTTGATATTTGGGTCGGTGTTGTCGACGATGAGGGTGACGCCGTCGAAGGTGGCCGCCATCGTACATGGTGAGTGTGCGCAAGGGAAGCTGGGGTCGTGTGAGGCACTGGGCACGCCAGGCGCTGCGAGGTTTTCGGATTACAGGGACGACTATAGGAAAACGTGTCCGTGTCACCAACCAATGACATGATTCATAGTGATTCATTTTTGTAAACTGATGCCCCCTGTTCCATAACGGTCTAGGGCTATGGATATTGATAGTACGAAGTTCACTGTAAACTCAGCGCGTCGAGAAAAGTCTGTGGATCCTCCCAATGAACCTAATGGGAAAGCGTTTATTGACGAGAAGAGTGTAACAGGGTAGGCGAAGTACGTACGCGGTGGTTCGCCTCTGCAATGGAAACAAATTTCATAGGTCGTGTCCGTGCACCGTGGGCGGTGTGCTTTCTGAGTGTCCCCTCAATTTCATGGGCAGCCCAGATTGCATGCCAACAGGACCTTCGGCAAGTGACGTAAATGAGCTCCAAGTTTGGAAAATGGACGTTCGCAAGTCCCTCATTGAAAAGACATCTCGTGGCCATTTTCCTTACTGTAGGTTGCATCGGACCTGTGAACCTGGAACATTCTTCATCTCAGGAATGACTGAAATAGAACGGAATGACTTACCAGAATGTTTCCGACCTCATCGCAACGTCCAGGCTAACAGAACGGTTCTGGTCTTCTTGACTTAGTACCGTCATTCGTCCAGTACTCTTGCGCCCATCCAGATCATTGATGGAACCTGACCAGTTCTCCGGGACATCAAAATACGAGCTGACCCATTCACCAAAACTACGATATACTTCTTCATGGGGCTTGGAGTCCAGTTCTGACCAAATATTATAGATGGAGGTATCGCCAGGCAGCTCCATCCCAAAGGCAAGGTACGGTGGGTCTGGATTCTTATTCAGCAACGATAAAGGGAATGGGTGCAACTGCGCTTACCATATAGCACCAGGGATCTAACGTAGCGCGTGAGTGCATCATGGCATCGAGGTGGTAGCGCTGTGGGGTAGGCAAACAACGACAAAACTGAGGCGACGCCCATCGACCAACCAACAACAACCACGCCACCAGTCCCATGACCTCCGGGTAATGGAATATCATTCAAGTTGATGAACTCGGTGATGAAGTGGGCCAACTGGACGGAAGTGCGTTGAAGCACAGCTTCCTGCCCAGACTTGAGGTCAGCTAATTCATCATCAGTATACCTAGTTGTGCCAGGATAGTCTCTGCGATTAAGAGCAACCGTTCGAAGACGGTTCTTTCCCGCTATTTCGTGAACCCTGTCAAAAGATCCTGATCCGAGAGTTTGTCACTGGGAGACGAAAATTCTGATGATCATCCACTTACGGGCATTCACAACACTTCCGTGAACCAAAATGAGGGTAGTATAGTCTTTGTATCCCGCGACGGGACCACTATCGATGTAATAGACATCATTTCCATCTGGTAAATGTAGGGTGGTAGCGATGGTCGCCATAGCGTAAGAAAAGGGAGCTGGGAGTGTGTAAGTGACCGTTGAAAACCAACCTGGAAGACGAAGCTCACCTACAGAGTCGCCCTGTTCACATTGACACGATCAGGGTAAGTGAACCACAACGAGAGCATCTTTCAGACGACGACGACACTGTTAAAAATAGTGTGTATTTCACACTCGTGAGAACCAATGCGAAAACAGCGGTATCAAGCCCACGTCCGGCGCTCAATTTTACAGAGCTCTACAGTTCCTCGATCCACAGGAATAAAGTTTTCAGTCCTAGGGAGGTTGGTCACGTCGGTTAGGTTCCTGCCGAAAAACTACCTCTGACCGCGTCCAAGAACAATTCAGGATTATCATAATGAACCTGTGAAGGAAATCGGAAAAACAATTCAAGCATGGAGGAGGCTATCTCGATGCTCACAAAGTGATTTGCTTCTTCAAGGGTTATGAAGTACATGGGTCGCACTTTAATACCATCGGCTTCGTATTCTCGGTAGATTCGCTGAGCTTCATGTGTAGCCCAAACCGTATGCCAACAAGACTTCAAGCAGGATATGTAAACGATGTCGATGTTCGGAAGGTGTTCCTTGGCCATTTTCTCATCGTAGAGACACCGCGTGACGAAACTCTTGATTTGAGGTAGCATCGGTGGAGTCCAGCTGAGAAACATATTAGTAGATTGACCTTACGAAAACAGCACAAACTGACATATGCATCTCCGATCGCAGAGTCGCAACGGTGTCGAAATAGCGTTGGTGTTCGTCCTCGGTCCATTGATTGACAGTGGCACGCTCCGTTCGCTTGCGAAAATCCAACTCACTCAGGTCTCCGGCCCAATTCTTTGGAATCTCGTAGTAAGAGCTAACCCAATGTTTGAAGTTGATAACCAGCTCCTCTGGGGTCTTGCAGTCAGGGTCACGCCAAGGATCGTATGTCGCTGAGTGTTTGGGAAGGTAGAGACCGAGAGCGAAGTAGGGGGGATCTGAGAAGAGCCAGTAAATCAGCACGCCACAAGAGGTACAAGAGTGAAACTCACCATATAAGATGAGGCGCGTTACATATTGATGAAGGACTTTGCATGTCATCGGAGGTATCCCACTGGAGCCTTCCAACCACAGCATACTTGGAAGCGCGCCCGAAGACCATCCGACCACGACCACGCCACCAGTAGCTCGGGTTTGATCAGGAAGTGGGAGGTCATTTTCTTGCACAAAACAGGCAACGAAGTGCGCCATCTTAATGGCTGCGGCATGGAGGAATGCGGGTCGACCATTTTTGAGATCGTCAAGTTCTGCGTCCGAATAAGCCGTTGAACCGCCATAATCTCTGCGGTTCAGGGCCACCGTGCGGCAATTGCGACTTGCTGAAAATTCATGTACCCTCTCGAAGCTATCTGTGAAGCGCGCAGAGTTAGTGGAATGACTGAAACTATATTCTGGGCACTAGTACATACGTGAGTTGAAACCACTGCCATGCACAATGATAACTGTCGTATAGTCTGACGAGTTTGGAACGGGCCCACTGTCGGTGTAGAAAATATCGTTGCCATCGGGTAGACTGAGCGTCGTTGATGTAAAAGACATGGGGCGGGGAAGCAAAATAATTCCTGATGATTCGCCTTGACAATAGCTATAAACACCCTAACCGTGTGACATGTGGACGCGGAATCAAAATCAAAACCGGCGGCAAGGTGCCTGAATGTAGCTACATAACTCCATCTCGAGGCGCTATGATATCTGCGATAGGAACGAGGAACCCAGCCGGGGTCATCAGAGTGAAACTGTTGGTTTGATAAGAAAATGTCCATCGCGCAAGAGTGATCGCTTACAAAGTGATTCGCTCGCGGAGGTTGATGAATTTGATTGGTCGTCCCTCTTCTCTGTGACAAATGTATATCCTGTCAGCTTCGAACGCTGTCCATACGCATAGCCACGCAGACCTACGACAGCTTATATAGCTGGCCTGAACATGGGGCAAGAAGGTTTCGGACAACTTTCCGTTGTACAGGCAATTGTGAGTAGCCTGCTGCAAGACACAAGGATCACGACTGCAGCTTGATCAGGAATAGGGAATCGAGGCGTAGGTTGGTATACACGCACATAGGTGGCTTTGCTATCATGATAGACTCAGGGTTATAAAAGCGGCGCAAGTCTTCATCAGTCCAACTGTCCAGAGACGTACGGTCACTTCTGCTCGGGGGCTCGGAGGCCTACCACGCACTAAGACTTTCTAGCGCCTCTTCAGCGCTTGGCCTGTCCTTCGGTTCACGCTGCGCCAACCATTGGCTGAAGTCAACGAGTTCTTCATAGTGGTCCACTTGCTGGACGTCTGATTCGAGTAGAATACCAATGAGATTCCCGATTCCCCATACATCTGCTTTACGAGGGTCGAATGAGGGAGGCGAAGGGGTCGGATCATTTTCATCCAACTCTTCCCATACATACCATGCACACACTTCGGGTGGTGCGTAGCGATGGGTACCGACGGCAGCGCGTACGCTAGGCTTCTTGAAAGCGCCGTGCATCGTCCAACCAAGGTCAAGGATCGTCAAACGGGAAGTTGTGTGGTCAAAAGCGACATTCTCGGGTTTGATGTCGAGGTGGAAAAAATGGTGGGAATGGAGGAAAGCAATGGCTTCACAAAGCTGAACAGCTATATTGTGTATAGCCCCTCCACAAAGTCGCGCGCGAGCCCACGAAGGATGTACCGAAGTTAAGAAGAGATCGGCCCCGTAATCCAGCATGGTGATGAGATATTGGTCTGGTGAAAGCAAGAACGGTTCGATGACAAGGGTGGCAATGTGGTGTGAGTCGCAGTTGAAGCTTTGGAGAGCTTTGAAGGTGTTCAGCTCCGGTTCGTGCACCAATTTGCACCATACACGTTGAGATCTTTCGCCCATCCGGCCTGAACAAATGGGGGTCTTTTCATGTCAATACCGATCATAGTCATGAAACGACAAAACTCACCTCACGCCGCACAGGAAACACATCAATATCATGTTTATTCAAGAATATGATAACTTCTCGGGAACCAAATCGGGCGTCACCATAGTTGGACACCTGGTCGAGGGGTAGGGGCTCCTCAACGGCCACATTGAGAGACGAGCCATCAAGAGGGTTTGCGTGTTGAGCGTAATCATAAAGACGTAACGTTTCCCACCGTTCTCCGTCCAAAGTAAGCATATCGTTTAATTCCTGTGGCTCTGGAACGCGATTAATGTCGTCTATGCGAAACAATTGGCGGGGCGTAAAATAGCGGTAGTTTCTGGGCTTGTACTTCCTCATGAGGGTCTTCAGTTCGGCAGGCAAGTCGTACTCGTCGGACGATTGTATTCTGGCCACTATATCCTGAAAGAGACAATGTCCAGTAATCTGAACGCGAACGAGTTTTACACCGAATAGGAGKACCACCACTTTGTTTGCGAGACAATCTCATCAGAAAGTGATAGAGMAAGTCTGGAGGTGAACTCACGGGTTTTGGGATCACTATCTGGAGCAGAGGAGTCCATGAAGTCGAGTGTACGGAAATGGGCAAGCAGAACGGGGAAAGTTGAAGTACAACACAGCTAGCGGATCCTATTAACCGCGGGTTGTCCGGGCGGGCGCACAATCGACGGTTGATAGGCTTTAACCTAATAACTGCTTGGGCACGGCTAACCGTAGGTTATACATAACTTGGAGGAAGGGCCTGTGGTTAAAAGTGCGATAACCTGAGGTTCAACAAGGGTTAGACTCCTTCCTAATTTGGATAGGTTGGGAATGAGTTTCCTTTTCCGTAAATGGTTCAAAATGGGTACGAAAAAATCGAATATTTTCATTTTCCTCCCACCGACTATGCCGTACATACAACAAAGCTACCATACTCTACACGGGTCCACACACTGATACGGAGGTTTCACAGTTGCAAGCTCAGGTTCACCCTCAGGCCAACCTCAGACAGCTATTGATATCTGCGATAAGTGCGAGGAACGCAGCGGGGTCGTCCGAGTGAAACTGTTGGTTTGATCAGAAGGAATGAACCACGCAAGAGTGATCACTTACGAAATGATTCGCTTGCGGGAGGTTGACGAATTTCATTGGTCGTCCCTCTTCCTTGTGGCGGATGTATAACCTCTCAGCTTCGAATGCTGCCCATACGCATAGCCACATAGACCTACGGCAGCTTATGTAGCTGACTTGAACACGGGGAAAGAAAGTTTTGGATAACTCCCCGTTGTACAGGCAGTTGTGAGTAGCCTGCTGCATGACGCGTGGATCACGACTGCAGCTTCGTCAGGAAGGTGGTATCACAACATAAATTGATATACACGTACATAGGCGGGTCTGCTATCATGACGGCCTCGGGATTGTAGAAGCGGCGCAAATCTTCATCGGTCCAGCTGTCCAGAGACGTGCGGTCGCTGCGTTTGATATGAGAAGAAGGCAAGGTATCCGGATTCCCATCCCATCCTGGAGGTGGCGGCTCAGAGTAGGAGCTCACCCAGGATTTGAACACGTCCGTCATTTCTGATCCCGTCACCAGAGTAGTGTCGGTCCATGGCAGGTATGCTTTCTTCTGTCCAAGTGTAGGACCAAGGCCGAAGATGACGCTCGCATCTGTCCCACATCAGTAAGCAAGGGTCGTTTGGAATCTGAGAAGGTGCTGATGCTCACCATAGAAGATGATGTGCTTTATGTATGGTTCCAACTTGGCATACGCTCCCTTGGGTAGCCGGGCGGGGNTCNAGAGAAGAGAGAGACTATCATTGAACAGCCCCTAGACCAGCCGGTTATAGCAATTCCTCCTGTGCTGTGGTCGCTGACACGAGGAATACGCTTCTCTTCGATGAAGACGACGAGAAACTGGGCAAGGCATGTTGCGAGTAGATCCAGCACAACCTGAGGATCAGCTTCCATTGCAGCGATTTCGGCGGCCGTATACTCCGTCGAGCCAGGATACTGTCTCCGGTTGATGCATACAGTGCGCAGATTGTGGTTTCGCGCATGACTGTGAATGGCTTCGAAGCCGTCTGAGCTATCAAATGAGAAAACCAAGAAAGTTCAGGTTGGGCAAACCACATACGGCCATTGAAACCACTGCCATGGATCATTACTAAGGTCGTGTACTCTGCAGAATCAGAAGGCGGACCACTGTCTGTGTAGGAAATCACTACCCCGTCATCGAGCTTAGCCACTTCGGTGGAGAACATGACCGTTGTGAGCAAAAGAGCAGTGGCGCATGAGAAAGAGATTCGCAGTCTCGCACGAAATGAGGGACGTTTTCTCAGCCCATTTCACCGGTCACTTGAGCCAGTTTAAGACCGCCAGGAAAGCCATTGTGTGTGGTCGAATGCCTAGCTTGTGGGTAGAGATGATCCTAGTTAAATTGAGTTTTGAAGCGCGTCTGAACTCGTTGGACGAGTTGGACGGTTAACGTTTAACGACCAAAACGACAGCCCGTGACTCGTGTGACACAGAGAGTCGAGACTCGAGACGCGCGTTCAATCGGACACGATCACGTGGTATGCAGGAGATATAGGGGACGATACGATGACGGTGTAAGTAAGTTGCTGTAAAAGTACGGTAACTAGGCACCAGTCAAAGGCTCTTGTGAGTGAATTGCTTCGACTATCGCTGCGATAAAGCCGAGTGGGTCAGCATAGTGAAACTGGAATGCAAAAATGAAAGATATACAATATAAGAGCCCGTATCGCGACCAATAAGGGAGGGCAACTCACGAAGTGATTGGCATGTTCTTTTATCAAGAAGAAAGACGTTCTGACTGGCTCTCCACAGCGAATTTTCTCCTCATGAAGACGCTTGGTTTTGTGCGAAGTCCACACACAGCCACACATGGACCTTTGACATACAATTACTGAGACACGGACGTCAGGGAACAGTGCTCGAGTTGTAGCTTCGTCATAGAGGGCGAGACGCGCAGCTTCTCTGGCGAAAGGCTCCGTCGAGGGAAGTGCTCTATTTATGCTAATTAAGCAAGCCATCTACGAAATGGTTACGGACTTACAATGCCAAATCACTGACCGCAGCTTCAGGACTATACATGGCCTTGAGTTGGTCATCAGTCCAAGTCACGCGTGTGTCCGTAGCCTTAACCTTGCTTGAAGGAAGATCAGTAGCAGAGCCATTCCAATCCGGAGGTGGGGGATCATAGTATGACGCGATCCAAGTCATAAAGGCCTTAGCCTTCGCATCAGGCGAAGCCAACTCCGGGTCCTTGAACGGCGAATACGCATCAGGAGGGAAAGTAGATGTATCGTAGCCAAATGGGGTTGGAGGAGGATCTGTCCAGGCCCGCTTATATCAGTCACAGAAAGACTGAGAAGATAGTACTCACCGTAAAGAATTACATCCCTCAGGTAAGGGAGAAGAGTTGAATGGTCATTTCCGGCGAGCATGGTTTTTGGAGTTCCTAATAAAGACAATGCCGTTACACACCCGATAGACCACCCAAGAACTGCCAGCCCTCCACGATTGTCTTTAACAGGAGGAATGTGGTTCGCCTCAATGAACGTTACTAAGAACATGGCAATATTTGATGCCAACCGTGCGAAAGCCTTCTCGCCATCGGCCATCTCTGTGAGTTCCTCGGGAGTGTATGGGGATGATCCCGGGTAGTGCCTGCGATTAATAATGACAAGTCGCAAGCCATGACGATGAGCAAGGTCATGGAGCGCGTCGAATCCGCCTAAAAGCCAGAATGGTGACTGATTAGATCTAGCATCAGCATGGCTGAGCAAAAGCTTTAGTGAAACCCACGTCCGTTGAAGCCAGCACCGTGAGCGATGACGACCGTGATGTAGTCAGGTTGGTCAGGATGAGGACCGGTATCGGTGAAGAATATACTCGTCCCGTCGGGGAGTAACAAGGTCTTGGAAAGAAAGGGCATAGTCATTGAAGCCAAACCTTACTGCGTAGGTCCTGGGGGGCTTTATATAGGAAACCTAAGGTGCTTGGCGGATTCCGCGCTCGGGATGCCAACGCTCTGTATGTTCTGATTTGGGTCAATCCAACACTTTTTCAAGGACGCGCAGGCTCAGTTTGGAGGATCCGCCATTGTCGATACGCGGGGAAAATACAAGGATGTTCAGTGGAGTCGAGTCGACGCGACGACCGGGGAGAAAGGGTGAGAGTGTGACATACCAATTACATACAACAAAGGTTCAAGTATCTAAGGGTCGGAGAGGGATTAATTCCCGTCTGAACGTTGAACGACCTCTCGATACATAACCTCGCTTCCGATATTCATACAGAAAGACTCAACGGCTCAGAAAGATGGAGACCCTCTTTTATTGTACTGAGGAAGCCTCGAGGATCGGCTTGATGGAACTGCGAGAACGAAATGAGCGCCAAATCAAAGGTGTGTACACGCGCAGGGAGAACTTAGACGCACGAAATGGTTTGCCTGCTCAACCTTGAAGAAGCGAGTCGGACGCACTCGTTCCCCACGGTTCAATTTCTCTGTATACATCCTCTTCAATTCAAACGAAGTCCAGACACAATTCCAGATCGACCGATTGCACGCAATGTGCGTGACATGGACATCAGGAAACAAGGTCTGACTCAGTGATTCATCGTACAGGCAGCGTCTAGCGATCTCTTTCGCAAACGGTCCCATTTCAGGGCTCAGCCTATTGATAGAAACGTCACGAGAGTGATTAGGCCAGACATCAAAGAGCTTACAGCGGGGCGTCTACGACGAAAGCCGCTTCGGGAGAATAAATGTTCGTCAGTTCGGCATCAGACCACGAAATCATCTCGTCTGTAGATTTGATCTCGGCCCGAAGATGTTCAATGGAACCGTCCCAGTTCGGTGGAGGAGAAGGGTGGTACGATGCAATCCAATCCTTGAACCCATGGGCCAAAGCCTCAGGAGTATCCAGTTGT
>JAPEVF010001224.1:0-12190 GCA_029747585.1 Pleurotus djamor | reverse complement strand
TTCGTGGACGAATCTTCATTATATTCCGATGAGGTCCATGGGAGAGGAAACAAAAGCAGACGAGGAAACAAGAAAACCAGATGAAATACGAAAGTAACCCAAACAGAGCAATGATATTAGTAACCTCCCCCNGCCATATTGCGGTTGAGGCGGGGCAGCGCCAGGAGGGAGACCAGAGTTACGAGAGTAACGGTTCTGTTGCGGCGTCGCAGGTGCCTGGGAGGACGCTCGTCTGCCACCATTCCTCGCTACTCGGCGAACACCCTCTGGGCCAGGAACAGGTCCACTATCGGTGAGAGTGACCCTTCTGTAACCTCGATCGGGGGTAACACCTCCACCAGCGCCGACACCAGCGAACCCACTAGCTTCCTCGGGCTCAGCGATGAACCCACTATTCTCTTCGTAACCGGTTGGAGACTGAACGAGACTACTGCCACTCGAGTTGCCAAACGGATTAAAGGCTTCCGTTCGATACCCAGGTTGCATCGGCGCAGAACGCAAGTTAACGTCTGGGGGCATTCGTGGTATTGGCGATTCATATTGAGAAGCAGAGTATCGAACGGGTATTGAAGGTGTTCCAGATACCGTCGATTCGTTGGATTCACTGTATTGGTCCCCGGATTTCGGACTGGGTACCAGGCGCAAGTGCGACCCAGCATCTGAGTGATAGGCTTGGTCTTCACTAGATCTTGAGGGACCAACGACAGACGAAGAAGAGGACATGACGTTCCTGTTTACGGCGAGCGGTGCGGGAAGCATGAGAAGCGCATTGCTATCGTGTCGTTGGCGAGGACCGGGGCTTCCATTGGCGGAGTCCACGGTACTCGAATCGAAGCCATTAGATGGAGGATGCCAGGTATCAGAGTTTGAGGCAAGCGAGTAGCGATTGCTGTCCGTCCTACACGAAGCCCGATGAGTCAACTATCATACCAATGGAACCCAAAAAGTATAACTCACCGCTTCTCATAGTAAGTAGAGTCTCGCGACTGAGTACCAGCTTTCCACCTTCTATCCCTCTCAAACTCAGCCCACTTCTTCATAACGATATGCGAGGAGTCGAACTCTCCCTCTTTATCACCCGTGTGGTCCTTCGCACTTCCTGCAATCTGCCTCGTTTGACCCCAAGAGAAATCGTCGAAGTGCCAGAACGCATAGGCAGGCAGGATACCGTTCCAAATTGGCAGTGAAAGAAGGTAGACCAACATCCATCCGATGTACGCGATCTTTCTCGAAGTGACGACGATGAGCACACCAGGGAGACCGAGCACGATACCGAGGAGGATAAGAGGAATCAAGGTGTCGGCACCACCGGGGATGATGGAGACAATGATCAAATACAAGGTGAAGGCAATAGCGGCGGGGAGGACAAGTGTTCCGGCCAACTCCATACCGACGACGAACTGCATGGAGAAGCAGAAAGTTCCGCAAAGGTCACGAACAAGCAACAGCTCGGCCAAATTGTGGATGGTCGAATTAATCCACCGACGACGCTGAGAAAGGAGCACGCGGAATGTATCAGGGACAACGGTCTTGCAGACGGCCTGAGGACAGAACATGTTCTTTCGCTTAGGGAAGGTCTTGAGCATCAGCGTAGTAAGGTATCTATCTTCACCGAGGAGCAGAAGATTCTTCTTATGCAGCGTGTCGACGACGTTCTCCGAGTAGTGTTCGACGATATCGGGGTTCGCGAGAATGGGGACCCAGTATCCAGAATCGCCCTTCGGAGCCTTGATACGGTACATGCTGAAACAACCAGGCAAACAGGTAACACCACCGAACATCGACTCAAAGGCTTTGGTCATGTGGTGGGAGATGTAGTATTCGAACACTGAAAAGCCAGACTCAGTCAGTTGTCACTCGCGTTTTGAAACACAAAAGCGTACCTTGCATCATGGTAACAAAGGTTTCGGCCTTGTTCGCAATCTTCGTCTCACCACAGAGTCCCATAATCTCTTCGTCGTGGACCATACAACTAACCATACGAGTCAAAGAATCCGGGAAAACCTTCGTGTCGGCATCCACACACAGAACCAACTCATACCGATCAGGACTAACGCCGGTCGCTCGCCAAATCGAATTGAAGAACTCGTACTCGAAGGTGGTCATCCGTTCATCGAACATAACCTTCTGGAGGAAAGCCATAAGGACGATCTGACTGTCGCGCTTTCCACGATTACCAGGTTTGGCATCGTTGGCTTCGAGGGGGTTACCGCACTTCGCGACAAGGACGACAGGGACGCGCTGCTGCTTCGACCTCTCCACCGTCGCGTCATCATAGTCATAGAATCCAGCATACACCTTAGCCATGTTGTGTCGCTTGTGCCCATCGGCGATGGCGACATATGAATGCGGCTCGACCTCGGGTGGCGCAATGACAAACTCCTTCATCATGGTCAAACAGATTTCGGGCGTGGTCAAGTCATTTCCAGCACCCTTCACCATACCATCGGCAATGATCAAAATGAGCTTGTGGCTGTTCGGATAATCGGTCGTTGCAAGAGAGTCCAGTGTCGTACGTAGACCCTCAACAGATTCCGAGTAAGCGGTGACGAGACAGATCGTATGCGCCAAGGGGAAGTTGAACGGCTCATAATCGGGAGGAGGTTGCGGGACGACGTTCCGGAGGGGGAAGGGACACTGACTATCCATAAACCCGGCACCGAAAGATGTCGTACTATGCGAATATCTGCTAGGAGAATCCGAGCCTTTGAGACCACCTTTGGCGGAAGCTGCATACATGGTGCTACGCTTCCAGTTGGACGACGAGGAGTCCAGCATGCCGTATGTTGTCGTCGGACGGCCAGGCTTCAGGTTCTCGGAGGGCGTAAACCTGGACCGACTGGGTAGGAACTTCATCTTGGCTCTCAAACCATTCTTGCCGACGTTGGGGCGATACTCGCTGGGAGCTGGACGATAGATATCGCTTGTCCAGTTCTCAATCTCCGCGGAACGAGCCATGCGCTGTTCGTAGGTTTCGCGAGGGAAATTGCCGAGTTTCCAGGAGAAGAACCATTGGAACATTACAGCCATGATGAAGCGGATGGCGACCACACCAATGATGAAGACAAGTGAGATGTAGAGGACCACCTCTGATGCGACACAACCGATCGTGTTGGTATCAATGAAGCCAATGCGGGCAATATCTTCGAGACAGTGACCGAGGTTTCGTTGGTTGGTTCGAAGGAGTACCATAGTTAGATCCTTGTTGCTGTACGGTCCGTTGGAAACCTTCATTTCATCGAAAATGGGAGGATAAACGACCTGAGCAGGGCGAAGCCAGTTTAGTAGGCCAAGATCCAGGACAGACCTATGAGACCGATTGGTCAAGGTGAAATCTCCTTCAAAAATAAAGGAACCTACGATTCAAATACGGCCAAATTGCGGGCAGGATTGTTGACATCTTCCCATTTGTAGAAAACTTCACCCTCTGGTTCTATCTGATCCAACAGCTGTCTTGCATTTGCGGAAAGATGGCAAGACGTAGATCCCTCGTAATTCGTCATGTTTGTCCGCGAGCTGCTATCATGGATGTTGCATGGGAAATACCAATCAAGGACGTTGCCGCTGCCAGTGATACTAGACGTAGTGGCCCTCGTTATCATTCCTAGACAGTTTTGGTTTGTCTTCTGGAAAAGGAACGACGCATCATTTCCGGCGAGACCCCAGTTTCCCTGGATGAGTGGATTTGTCTGACCGTTGAAGGTGTCGCCCGTTGCGGGGTGTTTGAAGTCAGAAAAATCGTAATCAAAACCATGGATGACGATGGAGCTGTTTCCTATCTCGGTCGTCCCATGAAACCTGTTGGGAGGCTTCCCGCAGACACTCTCCGTGAACCCGAACGTCAAGAAACCCACGCCAGCCATGAGAATCAAGATAATGCTGACAAGACCCATCTTTTCCCGCCATGCGCGTTGTTGTTCAGGACTCCGAATCCCTTCATGTCAAAGAAAATGTAAGTGTGCCACATTTCCTGAAACGACGCGGGCAACACTCACCGCATGACCGCAGCAAAAATGGAGGGATACAGCATGTCAATAGCCAGCAGTAGATCATCCAAGGGCCTTTCGGTCCTGGAGCAATGCCATTGAAGCAAGAGCAACACGCTGCATCCGTGGGTGGTTCGCTGACAGGTTGTGATGCGGCAGCTGACTGAGGGCGCCTGCGACGGAGAGTAGCGCCGCGCTTAAACAAAGCCAGGCCAGATTCATGCACGTCCTCTTCTCTGCCCAAAAGCGATTTGCCTCTTCTGAGACCGCCTTTCTGCTGAGGCAGATTACCCGTAGCTAATTAAAAGTTAAAGCATAGAAATGAGGGTGAAGTGTAAGAGGCGTGGCATACCGGAAGGCATCACGCCAAACCGACTGTTTCCCTCGTTCTCCAGTTGAGCCGCTGCATGGTTGCGATAATGCCACTGCCTATGCCCTGGCTCAATCTTCTCCCTGTCCGGCCTGACCAAGCTCTTCTTCCTCCCCACTCGAGACGGATCCATTGCTTCTGGGTCATTTGAGTAGTACGCTGGCTGCCCCTTCTGGTCGGTGGAATGATGATGACCGCGCTCGTTCACTTGAAAAGATACATTCGTTTGGTGATGAAGTAGATGTGGACGTGCAGGAGACGAGGATCTATCAGGGTATTGTATTGTCGGTGTGGGAGGTTGGCTCGGGTACTGTTGCTGTTGCTGTTGAGGTTGTCCTGGACGAGCAGAGCGCGGCGGACGCTGCTCGCGATAGTCCATCGTCGGACAAGAGGTTCAAAGGAAGGGCAACAAGTTGAGTGGTGGTAAAACGAGAGTTGCCAGCAACGGGACGAGGGGAGGAGGACTTGATGAAGACACCGCACGGCAAAGGACAAACCTTGGAACCAGGCCCAAAAACGACTCTCAGGGCACTTTTCCTCCCACGGTCCCCCGATCAATCCCATAATTCACGCTGTTCTTGGCAAAATTTCCACAACTTTTCACCAGGATTCTCCACAACCTCAGCACCGCGTCCACACCCTCAGTGTCATCACTGAGATCATTGGCCTCAGTCCTCAATTCAGGAGCCACAACCGCCTGGCAACCGCAAGTTCGATGGGGTCAACTGATATTTCGGACCGCAACCGTTTCAACAATCGTTGCCTCCACGAACGTTGTTTTTCAGGCGCGCATCGCTGTCCACTGGCTGCCATCATGCAAAAAAGTCTATGTTCCCAATACGCGCCTCTCATTTTTATGGTCAGTTGAGTATCTGTCAATCAACCTCTTGTCCAATTCATGCTATTTTTGTCTCGCCTGCAAGGTTCTGCATAAGGTTTGACCGGGAAGTACGGAGAAACTTGCCAACATCCGTAAGGCCACCCTACCGCAACAACGAATCGGTAAGGGCCTGCCTCGCGATTGGGGTTCCAGTGGCCTGTGGACTTGCAAGCTTTCGCCTCTTCAAAGCTTCAGGGGTGAACAGGGGTGTACAACGTGCTGACTAATACGCACGATCGGTCTCCCCACGTGGCCGACGATGACGCTTCTTTCAATTTGTCACCGAAGCAGTCATTTTTGCTTTGTCACACCCCTGTACACACTTTCGAAAAAGCCGATGGGATTCCCTTGGGTTTATCGTCACCGTTTACACCCTTGCCACCATCTTTATTTTCGCGTTTCTTGAGCTTACTTGACAAGAAACAATGTCCTCTGAACGGACGAACAAAGTCCTTACGAAGCCTGCGCCTGGCACAGTCATTGCACCAATTCATCAGTATACGGATGAACAGACGGCGCAATTGAAGGCTTTGAGGGAGGTGAGTGGCTTGAACAATGTCGCTTTGCAAACATGTCAACTTATGCTTGTGAATGACTTTAAAGTACGCAGACTCTTTGGTCTTGCCAGATTCCGACCCATATCATCCATGGGAAGTCCGTTGGCTTAATAAACCCGATACGATTCCCCGTTACATGCGTGCAGCCAAGTGGAATCTAGCCGACGGGCAGAAGAGAATAAAGGCCACTCTCGAATGGCGGAGGGAGTTCAAACCTGATTTGATCGTCCCGGACGACGTTAAAATAGAAAGCGAGACGGGGAAGATGTGAGCTACTTCCTCCTGATGACCTGGTCTGGGTGAATAGACTACTGACGTATAGATTCAAATAGTATCTTGACTGGCTTCGATAAAGATGGAAGGCCCATCATCTACATGCGCCCAGGGCGAGAGAACACCGAGCGAAGTGATCGACAACTTCGACATCTCGTCTGGTGGCTGTAAGCTTCGTTTCACCAGCTACTAAGCTTTCATATTGACTAACCTTTGCGTGACCAGCGAACGTGCAAAAGACCTGATGCCTCCTGGCCAAGAGTCTCTCGTGATCATCGTAGACTACGCCAGCACGACCCTTCGCACTAACCCCTCCATATCAATCGCGCGCAAGGTTCTTCACATCCTCCAGCAACATTACGTTGAAACCCTCGGTCGAGCCCTCGTAGTGAACCTTCCTTATCTCCTCAACTTCTTCTACAAGGGTATATCCCCCTTCCTAGACCCGGTCACCCGAGACAAAGTTAGTGTCACTTACTGTGCATTCTTCACATCGGAGCACACACCTGACCTCGTTTGATGTATAGATGCGGTTTAACCCAGACTTGCTGGAGCTTATCCCTGCTTCGCACTTGGATGCAGACTTTGGGGGCGAATATGCATACGAGTTTGAGCCCGAAAGTTACTGGCAGCAAATCGTTGAGTAAGTCAATCCTTCAATCAAAGTTGGAAATGCCAGACTCACGTTGCGCCTAGGGCTTGTGGTATCGCCCCTGATGGTACACGGGTTACGGTACCAGGTTCCGAAGAGGCCTCATCTCCCGACGCCAGCCTGAGCTCAGGTCAAATGACACCCGAAGTCGTAGAAAAGATGGCGGAGATTACAATAAGCGAAGCGACTGATGAACAAAGGGTGGAGCTCCCTCGAACGATCAGTGCTTGAATGTTTCCCTCACAGTGCTTTGTTTGCTTTTTGGTGATCCTTAGAAGTGAAATATCTCATGATGTATGCCTTATTTAAATAATTTGTATCCGTACGTTTGCTTAGGGGACGCTTACTACTTAGTACCGTTCTGTTCTGTTTCGATTGTCAATTCTGAGGCAACTTCTCGTACGTTTGTCGACACGCTCAACCCAATCGACGACTACGGTGTGTTCGATCGATAGCCACGACTTGTGATAGCCTCAAAGCAAAAGTCAAGGACCCAGCGAACATTTACATTGATCACATCCAACCTGCTTCCCATCTGCAAGTCACTTGGGGATACAACTTCGATACAATGGACTGTACAAGGATGTCGATGAATGAACACATGCAAAAACGTGATGATCAACACGATCCCATCTTGCACTCGCATACGCCTCTAAAGAGTCGCTGACGCCGTCGCTAGCAATACGCAAGCAGTTTTAATATGGTTTGGCAGGGAGCTGCGTTAGCAGTACGCCATGTCGTTTTTTTTATCGTGACGCGATGTCTCGAGAATTTGTCATCTGGGGAGAAGCGAGCTAGATATGGGAGGGCGCCCGCAAGCAAGGATATAGCAATGAGTAATCCGCAATAGCCTCGTGCTATATGATGATGGTATTACCAGGATGCGCAGATTTGGTGATGCGGCCTGCATCGGTGGTCTTCTGAATTTCGGAAGACTTGGTTATTCGTCTGATCGGGAATGGGGGTGTAGGATGCTCACTTTTAGGGTATATAACCTGTTCCCGTTATCGTCCAGAGTGTACATCAAATGCATCTTTTCTGACGGAGGACGACCAAGTCGAACGAATGTGGTGGTGAAGAAAAAGGTTGCTTGAGGGCGCTAACGTTAGGCGCCTGTCCTACACCCTGACGATGAGAGTCCTTCGAATCTCTTGTTCCTCCCAAGCAACTCCCTCTCACTTTGGCTCGTTGTGCTCGCATCCCACTCACCAATGATAACTCCACAGGGAACCGATTTTTCTGGTCCGAAAGGCAGGCTTGTGTCGAGTCTGAGCCTCTATGCTGGCCTGCATATTTATGAAATTGAATTCTGTTCGCTACCAAGTCTTCTCTTTGGACATGATTACGCTCGTATCTCTCCGAATTGCACATAAGCGAGAGCTAAATACCGCTCATATGACGCCACCCATCGGCACCTTGCTGGTCTTGTCACGGTGACACGCAGAACCTCGTCTGAACTTTGTCTTGCCCCAGGCTCGAGCCTCGCACTGAGCCTCCGCTATATAAAAGGGAGGCAAAGAACCCCTTCGTATCCATCGACCTACCGCTCAATAGTCTGAATATCGTCAATACTACCTCCTTCAACATGGTTCATGCGATTACCAGCCTCGACGAATTCCACACAATCGTAAGTACTATCCCCCCAACACAATATGTCTACCACGTATTTACGTGCCATCAGATCAACGGTGAAAACCCCGTCCTCATCGAGTTCTGGGCTACCTGGTGTGGACCATGCAAATTTATATCCCCCATCTTCAAGAAGCTAGCAGATCAATTTCCAAGCGTTGATTGCTACAAAGTCGATGTCGACGCCGTGTCCGAGGTCGCCGAGGAAGCCCAGATTAAAGCTGTACGTTCTTCATGAAATACTTGACCTCGGATGAGATGCACTAAATCGTTGGTCGCAGATGCCGGCTTTCATTGCGTTTGCTAAGGGGAAGAAGGTTCAGGAGATTGTCGGCGCGAACCCACAAGGCCTCCAGGTACGTTCCACGGTCTCTATCTGACGCACACTTGAGCGTGGCTCTGCCTTAGACCCTTCTCGTCGAAGTATCGGCCTGAAGATATGGGTTTCGGAGTTACCGGTAGTATATCCAATATCGTGAAATGAATATGTTACTACTGCATGGTATTGGATTGCCGCGTCCATGATCGATATCCATGATCAGGATTTAACCAGACTGATCGTCGTCGTCAGCCATGTAAGTTCCCTGGCAGGGAGGGAGGGTTTTCTAAGCCTCTTCTTCGTCACAATTATGTTCGCTGACGATTCATCGATTCATCGAAATCTCCGGAATCTTTCCACATGCACTCTCCTGATCTTCGACTAGGTTGACCGCCTCCGCGTATGAATCAGCGCATTATCTGAATCTGGCCGCTCACGGGACCTCTCATCAACACTGGTAATTGAGTGGCTGAAGGCCCATCTGGGCGAGGCGCTGACCGCAGAGTATGACGTCTTCGACCGTACCCACATCCTCGAAGTTTGATGGGCTCTTGCGGCCTTATTGAACCTGTGCAGTACTATACGACCTTATTTCTGTGCATGCTTGACATCATAGCAATCTGAATTGCCCATAAGCGAGGGCTGAATACATGGGACCGTCCAATGTCATCAGCACGAAATCGTTAGTCAGGCTTCCACGTGATGGATAGCTTGAGCACCGGAAATCATGCATCGCAGTAAGCCCCGCCTTATAAAAGCGCGACAAGGGTCCTCCTCCTCATCAGCCCACCACTTTCCCCCGATAAACACCACCCACCACCAGAACATCCCTCATCTTCGTTCATCATGCCCGTTTAAAGAGATCACCAGCCTTCGCTCAATTCAATGAAATCGTATATCAGTACTCATCTCGTAGCTTCTTAGATGAGCGCGAGATCTAAAGTAATCTCTCTATATACCATGACATCAGATCAATGGCAGCAAGCCCGTCCTCATCGACTTCTGGGCCACCTGGTGCGGACCGTGCAGAATGATCTCCCCCATCTTCGAGAAGCTCTCCGACCAGAATGACGTCGCCGAGTTCTACAAGGTCGATGTTGACGCTGTCCCCGATGTCTCCCAGGAAGTCGGCATCAAGGCGGTACGTTTCCCAGTGACCACTGATAAGGTGTATATCCATGTAATCTATGACCGTAGATGCCAACCTTCGTGGCCTTCAAATCTGGACAGAAGATTGGTGAACTTGTTGGTGCCAACCCGGCTGGTCTCCAGGTGCGTTTCGAACGGGCTATGGCCTGAGCTCTTCGGAGTGACTCGATGCTGATATCCGTTTGTTAGGAACTTATCGCCAAGGCCGCCTAAATCTTATAGTTTATTATGAATGCGCGTCCCAGAAGAAGTTATTGTACGATTAGCCCATCTTCAAATAGTATACATGATTTCCATGAGATGTGGATGTGATCGGAAAGACATACTAACTGGGATTGCCTTCGATCCGCCTAGAAAGGACACGATCAACACGATCGACACCTGGATGAAGGTGATGAAGTCAAACCACAACTATGCGGTGGCGTTCAACCTGTGCTGCTTGTAAGAGCTGACTTGTTCCCAAATCTGAATAAAGTTTGCTATGGCTGCGTCGTGTGGAAGTTTCCTCTGCCCTGTGGTACTTGTGGCGTCGATGTGCAAGGGGCGTTGCAGTGCGTCGATGCAAGGGTCGTAAGCCGTTGATGATACCGGAACGTCGGCTTCGGGATGGAGACGACGTCGGAGGATTTACAACAGACTTCAATGAGTTCATCTGCCTTATGTGGTAGGCGAAATGAATTCCCCGAAGCAGGTGCCAAGAACATATGATGCTATGGCCATTGGTAGATGATGCCACCAGATCATCGATGGTTGTTATGTGCTGCTCGCCTCTGATATGCAGGAGTCCTTGTTCATGCGTTCCTCGGTCTACGCGTCGCTGGGTCCTTGCATTTTATTACACAATTGCATTGCGGGAGCGAGTAGCATTCCGCCATCCATGTCGGCGTTTTAGCAGCACGCCCGTGGGTCTGGAACAGGATGGCACTGTGGAGGCTGCAATATGTCAAACTCCATCACGGTCGGCAAAACGTGGAAACATCAAAGAAAACCAAGCAGGCGTCTGACCATCGTTGAGGATTGATTTTCTCTTTCTCTCCGGGTCTCTCTTCGCCTCTGCGTTCTTCCCACTGGCACGAGCTTGAAGCAACAAGCAAGCTCAACGTTTGACTCGGTGTCGGCGACGATTTTTGAGTTTCGAGACCCCCACGTGGGCCAAACTAGACCAAACAGAGGTGGAAGCAACTGTCTTGGCCTCCTTCTCGACCACACATCTTTCTCCTTCTCCTCCATCGTTCCACGCAACGACCACAAGGCCGAGCTCGTCGTACGTCTCGGTCCCGCTCTTCGAAGAGGTCAGTCCCCACCGCTTCGTGCAGTGATCTCGCCAAGTATCTGACGCGCTTGTGCCGTAATTTCCTAGGATCATTGTACACACTACCATGCCTCTCCTCGGCGGCTTGTTTTCGAAGAAATCCAAGTCCAGAAGTCCAAATGAGTTCTCACAAACGGGCGAGGGCCTTTCTCCACAATGTAGCTCAGCAGCGTCTGAGCTAGAGTCGTCTCTTTCATGCACATCGGTCTCTCCGACAACAGAGTTCGTTTCTGCGGACAAGTCGCTCCCATCAAGCCCCAATGGCAGGCGTGCAGCTCCAAAGAGCGTTTATCCAAGTGCTGCGGCCTCTTCAAGTAAACTACGTCTTCCATTCAGTCGCAAGAAAACCTCTTCGGCTGCCTCGCTCCTTCAAGATCCCGTGTCACCACCTCGGCCCTCTTATGCCTCGCGTACCAGCACAGTCGATTCATCGGAAACAGAGACATCTGCTTCTGAGCGACGTCACCTACGACCTCCGCCCTCTCGATCTGCTATATTCGCCGCATACGGTGGAGACCCGCGAACTGCTCAGCAGTCCACGCGATCTTTGCCTGATGAACGAATACACAAAGCCGAACCTCCTTCACCTCCCTTACCTCCCCTGCCACAACAGCAACATCAGAAACGCTCTTTGTTCAACTGGTACAAGTCCCCTCCCAAGTCCGACTCGAAGCTTCCAACCTCAACGCAGCGGCCCGACACGAGTCCTGCCTCGCCGGATGAGTCCTTTAATCTCAAGTCTTTCCGACACGTTCGTCCCGGTTCCCCTACGCATTCCAATATTTCCAATACCTCCCTTTCGAACCTACCACCCCCGAGGCCACGACCACGAGGAACTAGCACGGCATCGGACTCTTCTCAGCGAATATCGGTGGCTGCTTTCCGTGAGGCACAGGCACGACGCAGTCAAGCAGGCTCGCCAGCCCCTTCGTTACGTTCTCAGAGCCCCCAGGTTCCCCCAATCACAAATAGCAAAAGCTACAACGGCACTGAGACTAACCGGAGCAGCTCCAACCTTTCTCACTACTACACACCTACTCAATCAGCACAAAACAAGCTCACT
>JAPEVF010001223.1:0-12195 GCA_029747585.1 Pleurotus djamor | reverse complement strand
AAGCGTTGGTTATCAGAAACCCTTCCGTTGATGAATCGATACTCTACCTCTCACCGAAAGATGTCCTCTCATTCGAGTTAGGTCCATGGAGTAGCTTGGATGGACGTTACCTCGAATGGCTTGCCGAGGAATATGCCCCAGGGATGACAGTGATAATGAAGCGTGGATGGAAGGATATGTTGGGTGTAATTTTTGGGTATGTTTCTACCCATATTCATCAAGAGTGACGCCTTTTTCACTTCCTGTTTATATTAATATCAGCACCTAACGGTTTACCCACTCCTTAGTGTACTTGAACTAGTGTATATACATATGTACCATCTGCAAGGCTATCCAAACGCCTGCATCCCTACCTAGTGTTTGATGCAACTATGCTTGCAATTTACATAAAACGTACTATGGGAATTGGATGGGTGTACCCTGGAAACAGTCACAGGACTATATTCAGTGCTACCCTAAGAGACTATTTGTCCTCGGGCTGCGAGTGGGACGCGTATCAACCAGTTTCGATTACAAGAAGTTATGCGACAACACGAGAGTAGGTGCGTACTCTGCAAGAGTTCAAGCGTCCATGGCTACTAAAGCAACACTCTACGGTAATGACAATAAACCTAAACTACGCATAAGGAGGAGGCCGCACATCCACAGCCCCACTCAAATCAGCCACCTGCCGACGCAGCGTAGCCACCTCATTACGGAGCGTATCAACAAAATTCGGGTCCACCACCGAAGCACGAACACCCCCACCAACCTCCGGAACACTACCCAACGTCACCTGCATCATCTCCCCTCCTCCTTTAGAGGTAGAGTGCCTAGTCGCGGGACTCCCCTCCATCGTCCCCTCCTCACTCGCCGAGTATAGAGTATACGGCTCCGTATGAGTATACGCCACAGTCCGACTCCTCGAATTCCTCCCAGAACCAGAAAAGAACGACGAAAAAGAAAGAGAAAGGGAACCACCCGGTGAACGAGGACTCGTAGCGCGAGTGTTCGTGTTCGTGTTCGTGTTCGTGTGACTATCCCTATTGACAGCTGGTAAACGGTTAGCTCGTCGATTGAGAGGTGCATCATCTCCGGAATCAGCATCAGCGTCGTTATGCTTAAGATGGTTGGTCCACCTCTTCCGTTTACATACGACAACGACGAGGACAACGAAACACACGATCACCGCGACGGCTGCTATCACCAGCCCGGCGATGGCCCCGTTGCTCAGTTTGCCTTTACCATTCGCAGCACCGTTGTTTGGGTTTCCGCCGGGCGAGGAAGGGGATGCGGTGCTGGCGAAGTGAGTTGTCGTGCTAAAATGAGAAATGAGAATTAGGATTAGAAAGAGGAGAATTTGAATTTGAATTTAAATGGCGGTGGACTGGGTAAGGAAGGAAGGCAGGATGGAAGGCAAAAAGGAACTCAACTCGAGTGCTAACAACGCAAACATCCCCCCTTGCGCTGGGCTTGAAACAAACATAGGAGTTTCAGGGATGGACGACACACAAGAGGAGCACACTCACCTCGCACGGCCTGATCCACTCCCCTCATCATTCGCACTTATCCCCGTAGAGGGATCATAGAGTGACGCAAAGGGTGCGTTATTCATGTTGTTCGACGCGTATGCGTGAACTTGCGATATTAGAGCGTCCCGCGTGACGGGGCTCGTAGCACTTGAGGCGGCGAATAACATCCAACCTAGGAAGGGGTGTAAGTCGGCGCGTTTATGATGGACCATGCAAAAGAGGAGGGGGAGAGTGGAGAGTACCTAAATTAAAGAGCGAGGAGCGAGGAGGACGTACTTGTGCTGGTATTCTGCGCGAACGAAGGTGAGATGGGTAACCCATACTTGAAGGAACCTGTCCAAGTTCACGACCTCGTCAATTAATGCCCATGCCCTCTCATTTTGAGAGAAAGCGGGAGCACTCACTCGATGCAGCTTGATACGCCGTTGTACACACATCATATACATCCCTCGGTACCAACCCCAATCTCAGCAATTTATCAGCGTAGAGGTTGTACGCCAACCCAGTGCTAGAATGGTTCCCGTAGGTTTCGGCTATTCCGGAGGAGGAGATAGATTGGGAACGCCAGATGGTTATGGCGGCCTGTGCGGAGGACTAGGAGAAGTGTGCGTTAGCATTAAACAAGTAGAGTACTTTCATAAGTAGATGAATGAAGAAGGAAGAAGACTGAGCGGCGGAGGTGGTGTGATACATACATTAAATTGTTGCTGATCTGTGCTATTTCCTAGTATCTCAGACATCTTGGCCATTGCACCAATAGCAATGATACCCTTTAGCGCGAGGTTGGTATGGTTAGCCGGTGTTTGGCCGTTGAAGTCTCCTGAAGCTCTGTACAGATCATTGACAACCGAAGTCAAACCAAGGTTAACATAGAGCACGTACTGGTTGTTCGGAGAGATGGCGTTGTTTTCGAGGTACGTCGCCCATTTTCTGAAGAGATTATACTAGTCCAATGATAGATCAGGCTTCGCAGGTTACTAAGAAAGTGCTGGCACATACGTGGTTGGTGATAAGAGAAACGTTTCCAGAAGCTAACGAGTACGCCAGGGACATAATGATCATACTAGACGATTCTATATGTAAAAAAAAACATCGGGCCTGTGAGCTTGCAAGGCAAAATAAACCCGGAGAACGCTTACCGTCTACACCGAATTGATGTTCATGGTTACTCGTATCCGCGATCGCGTTCGGGTAGACGGTCCCTGGCCACCAAGTCAGGTATCAGCTCGACCGATATTCTTGTCTAGGGCATAAGTGCAATTGGATGATTGATACGCACCGAGATGCCTCGCCGCGTAAGGTAATGTATACTCGCTCGACCCCTGGTATTCGAGCAGCGGGGTCAACAGATACCGACCAATCTCGGGATTGAGGTACAGAAAAAAAGGGAAGGAGGCATATAAGATGCTAACATCGTTGACGCTACTGCTTGGATTTCCGTTGGTCCTGTTGGTCGTTATTGAGTATAATGTTCATCAGTTAAAGAGAAAGTGGGTAATAGAAGTAGTGGAGGGTACGCACTCAGTTCCCGCGCCGATGTTCTTCATGTAAGCTTTGACATCACTTTGGTTCCACGATTGCCCAGCTCCAGGTATGGGTAGCGTGATTTCCATAGCACTCATAGCCTGACGCGCACTGAGCGCAAGCAAACTCGCATACTCCGGAGAGATAGCATCCCCAGCTAGCTTGATCTTGTTGTCAAGCGCATCGGCGTTCGTCAACGCCCTGGGGAAGTCGTCCAATACGAATTTCGCCTGGGGTCAATGACATGATAGGGTGAATCGGCTTGCTTGAAGGAAAGCCAGCGACAAGGAACTCACAGCCGAAACTGGATCATCGACACTCGATCTGAAATAAGCACTTCTCTGCTCAAACGATGATCCTGATGCTTTTGCGAGAATAGAGGTGTTGCGAAAGAACCCCAAGGTCCAGATTGCAGGCTGGGTGATGGTGGTGATGGTGCCCAAGTCGAGGGATATCCCAAGGACAGGTGTTTTGTCGCCACTGATGAAGGTCAAGTTTAGGAGACAAAGGATTGCAGTTGAAGAACGTACGAAGCGGGGATACGAAAATTCGTGTCGGCGGTATTATCCAAGGGTTTGTCACCACCGGACGAGAAAATACGTCCTCGTACGTCATTGAACTCCCCGATCTTGTACGCTGTTTTGAGTCCAGGAACCTGACGCACATGGTGTCAATTGAAAGAACTCAGGATAATAGGTGAGCTACCTTTTTGAAGGCGTAGAGGGCTTCACCGTCTTGGGCTTGGGTAAAACTCTCAATGAAAGGACGTTGTCGTTGTAGACGGGTACTGAGGACTACATAATCGCTACTATCGTCAACAGACCAGGTCACAACTTCTTGAACGTCGCCAGCGACGATATCTATACAATGATGTGATCAGTTGACAGATCAAGAATTGGTAACTTTCGAGGACTAACTAGGTTCGATATCGGAATAGAGAAGCACCTTGTGCGAGTTCCCATCAATCGGTTCAACCGTGATGTACAGATATACAAAGGGCAAAGACTGTAGCTTCAGATCAACCGGCTGGGGGGACAATTCTTAGTTGAAGTGCGTACGAACGGAGGCGGTACACTCACTTCGATGGGGCTAAGAAAAGACATGTTGAACCGAGCACCACCGACTTCGAGCAGAAAAGATGTCCGAGTAGCGGTAAACTCTGCCGCTGTCTGACTCGGAAGCTTCTCCCCAGTTGCCCACGGGCAGAAGAGTCGGTACTCAGTACCATCGACTGCAGCACTCGCATACCATTGGACAGACTGAACCTAGCGTCAATGCCATCGTAAAGGATGTGACCATTAGCTTAGCTTACCTGGGTATAATCCCATATGCGATTCTCGACGCCATACGATGCTTGGGGGTTATTGCCTTGGGGAAGCCAGACGTTAAGATACGGGGACCGAACTGCCAGAGGCAGAGCGGATGGATTGAAAGGTGTCGTGGTCCAGTTCGAAGGCCCCGATTGCGCGAGTACGAGTGTGCACAAAGACTGGCAGAATAAGACGACGAGTACAGGAGAAAGCATCGGGAGGAAAATGGAGGACTTTGGTCAACGAAAAGGTGCAAGGAGAAAGGGAGGATATAGCAGCACCATGAGAAGTCGCGTATTATTGGGAGTCTCTGGCCATGATCATCAACGCCGTCTTCGCCACACCTCGTTTCCAGAGCGTATCGTATGAGACACTTTATATTCCAATTGGAAGGCTTGTTGCGTTTCTAATGTACAGACGGACACATCAAAAGATGGATGCACCAGGACGTATCTTTCCTTGAAAATATGCTGCCCAAAGAGAGCGATAGATTAGAAAAGTGTGAGCTGCTTGTGGGAAGACTTCAGAGAAGTTTCGACCCTAGCCCTAGTGGCTTCGCTCAATTGGGCTGGCTTTCCCACCCCTCAAAGGCAATCCTTGAATCTCCCGCCTTGGGAGACCGTTTGGCTCTGAACACGAAGAAGTTGACCATATCCTTCCCCGTTTCATTAAGCCCTCGCCGTGGAAGGTACTTACAGCGGGTTCAATGAGCTACATATGGCTCAGTGATGACTGTTATTGGGGTTTAGAGTAAGTACTCTATGTAGATGTCTTCGCTGGAGTCTCGGAGACCATGGAAAGCAGCGAAAACACGAGTATCCCTCTCCTTAATGTCTGGTGGAGAGATAAGCTATCAGCAGACCTTCGACAAATTTACATCTGATTCGCATGAGGCGGAGGCCACCAAGGATGTGGTACGGTGGCCCCTGCCATCTGGGGGCTGGAAAGGGGATGAAAAGTCGACACGTCTGGCACTTTCCTTCGCAGCATTTAATGATGGAATTCGATAGAAGATAAGCAGGGGACCCGTGACCTACATCCACACGCTTTGGGGCCCGAGAAAAGGACCGCGACAGACCGTTTCATGATCGGAAAACCCGTTTGACCTATGTTGGAGCGTTGAAGGAGGGCCTCAAGCGCCTGTGGGCTTTATCGATTGTCACTGAACGGCATGGACTTCAGATAAAAGGCGTCTAACGGAAAGGCCAAGCCTATTCATGTCGGTTTCATCCTGATAGATAACGATAGATCGCTTACAGCTCCATCTTTCCAAGAGAGGATAATACTCCAGAGAATCGAGATACGTCCAAGATATGTCCGGGATGGGCCATTTCAAGGGGACACCCTGGGACACCCCTCCGAGTATAAAAATGGGTAGGTACATTGAGAGCAAGACCCAACATTCAACTCCTCAGGCCTCAATATCCACTCGGGTACCACTTTCAACTTCATCGTTCGAGAAAATCCAAGATATGGATCGCGGCAGATCGGACATCGTCATCGTGTAAGTGATGCGTCCTGAGGGATGCAGCCAAGACGACGGCACATACTGATTACATGACAACAAGTGTTATGGGTCCACCGAACTCGGGCAAAAGCACGGTGAGTTGGCCTTGTGCATATACTCTATGGTGTCTGACCAAAGGGATAGTTTATCTCCCATGCGTCGAGACACCAGATACGCGGGATTGTTGGAAACGGTCTCAGCTCACAGACATCACACGTACAGCCCTACAAAGTCAAGATAGGCGACCAGAAGGTTATACTTGTCGATACTCCCGGATTCGACAACACGAACATAAGTGATACCCAAGTTCTGGGAATGATTGCAGACTGGCTTCAGAAGACGTATGGATTCAGGCCCAGTTTCTGGTCAACTTGGCACTGATTGATGACTTGTCAGATATAACGACAACTTCAAGCTCGCCGGAATCATATACATGCACCGCATTTCTGACAATCGCATGACTGGAGAGCCACTGAAGAATCTGAGGATGTTCGCTCAGCTGTGTGGTTCGGTCGCGGCTGAGAGAGTCATCTTCACGACGACGATGTGGGGGAGGTTATCCTCTCCTATCATTGGGGAGAAGCGAGAGAAGGAACTGAAAGAAAGGTTCTGGAGGGACATGATAGAGAAGAATGCGAAGGTGGCCAGGTTCGAAGCAAGCTATGACTCGGCCTGGCAGGTCATCGGCCTGGCGAACGACTCTGTGAGGACCGAGGCACTGTTGCTTGAGGAGGAGATGGTAGACTTGAAGAAGAAGTTGAGCGAGACTGGCGCAGGAAGGACTCTGTGGGACACACTCCAGAAGCAGCTCGACGAAGAGAAGAAGCTTTTGAACGAGCTGTGCGCCGAGGCGGAGAAGCAAGACAACCCCCAATTGGCCGCCGACTTGCGCGCACAATACGAGCAAGTACGCCAGCAGCTCCAAGCGACCTTTCAGCAAGTACAGACGCTGAGGATTCCTTTTGGACGCCGTACCGCTCAGTTCTTCAAGTTCAAGACAGCCAAGTCGGTAAGTGGCGATGGCGATTATGCTCCGTTCGCCATTGATGCTGATCTGCATCCTTAGATCCCCATTAAACTTCCCTTCTGAGGAGTAACAATTTCTGGCGGTGGTTGACGATAATCCGCAGCTCATATCATGGGGGTTGTCGAGCCTACTCCTTTTCGTCAGTCATGTTTACAGTCACGTTCGTGTTTGTCTTGCTACGAGCCTTCACCAATGTACGATATCAATGGGAGATTATGATAAGAGACTCTGACCACGATGTCGAAGAACCAGTCACAAAAGAAGGGTACCTCGACTCGGAGTGAGGAGCAAGGCAGCCGAAAATTCGGCACCGTCCTTTGCACTGCAGTTGATCACGAAATTTGATACACGATAGACAGAGGACAGATGACCTCCCGATAGACGCGCTTTGAGGCTGAGAGCAAGGACCATGCCTGGCACGTTCACGTCAGATAGCGGTGTTTTTATATCTTTGTGACATCATCGTGAGCGTCTCTGAGCTGCATCAAAAGTGTGGGCTTTGGTCTAATAAGAAAGGCCGAGGTGATCATGTCAGTTTCGTCCACAAGATTTAATGATGGAACACGATAGATGACTTACAACGCCATGCTGACCTGGTGAGGACGATATACCACCCGGCATGCGTCCGGTATGAAGCGCAAGGACCTTTTGATTTGCATGCAAACGGCCAGAAGGCGTAGGACCTTCTCCTTCGCATAAAGACGGCGAGCGAGGTTTCCAGTGAGCCCCCAATCTCGAATCTCCAGCATATAGAGTATATGCACGTCTATGCCAATCGGAGTCGAGAAAACCCGAAATTGGAGCGACGATATCGTCATTGCGTGAGTGATGTTCTCAAAGAGAGCGCCATGAGAATAGAGGCTCATTAATCATGGCTGTAGCGTTATCGGTCCAACAGGAGTCGGGAAAAGCACGGTGAGCTAGACATCTCCGGTTCGTTGCCGTGCTTGACCAGGGCGATAGTTCATCTCCTATGCGTCCAGACAGCCCACGGGTGGCAAGCTTGTTGGGCATGGTCTCAAAGTGAAGACGTTGAAGGTGCAGCCCTACAAGATCAAGATAGGCGAACAGGAGGTGATACTAGTCGACACCCCTGGGTTCGATAACGAGAGCGCGAACATGACAGAGATCAAAGTTCTTGGGTTGATTGTTGAATGGCTTCAGAAGACGTATGGATTCAGGCCCAGTTGCTGGTGAACTTAAGAACTAATTTATGACTTGCCAGATGTAACAACAACGTCAAGCTTTCCGGAATCATATACATGCATCGCATTTCCGATAATCGTATGACAGGAACGCCACTGAATAATCTGAAGATGTTCGCTCAGCTGTGTGGTACGGTCGAGGCCGAGAGAGTCATCCTCACGACGACGATGTGGGGGAGGACATCCTCTCCAATCATGGGGGAGAAACGGGAGAAGGAATTGAAAGAAAGGTTCTGGAGGGACATGATAGGGAAGCATGCGAAGGTAGCTAGGTTTGACGCTAGCTATGACTCTGCCTGGCAGGTGATGGGTCTGGTGAGCGCAATTGCGAAAGCGGAGAAGCTCTTACTTCAAGAGGAGATGGTAGACTTGAAGAAAAAGTTGAGCGAGACGGGGGCAGGTAAGACGTTGCTCGACACACTCCAGAAGCAGCTCGACGACGAGAAGAAGCTTTTGAACGAGTTGTGCATCGAGGCGAGGAAGCAGGACAATCCCCAACTAGCCGCCGACTTGCGCGCCCAATACGAGCAAGTGCGCCAGCAGTTGAAGTCCACGTTTAAGCAAACTCAGACCTTGAAAATTCCTGCGGGACGCCGTGTCGCCCAGTTCTTCGAGTTCAAGAAGGCCAGATCGGTGAGTGGCAACTATCAGGCAACTATCAGGCTAAGCCCAGCATTGACACTGTTCTGCGACCGTAGATCCCCATCAAACTTCCGTTCTGAGGGTTGTACGACTTCGGACGACGTTGTTCTTGGCAGTGCTTGCGTACTACCCGTCAGTCAGAACAGTATTGAACCTTGTTTATTGTGCAAACCCAATGTTGTCACGAACCTTCACTAAGTAGCGTGCTCGATACCTGTTGGTACCTGCAGGGATGTTGAGCGACCATGATGACGAAGATGAGCATTGAATATTGAATACTTAGCGTAGTGACTGCGAGGGCGGTGAGTCGGCAAAATCCATTCAACAGGCGCGCTAGCAGCTAGCCACATCTGAACTAAAACCATACCCAGACCCTGGGGCCCAAGTCCACAACGCGGCAATCTATCCTCAACGTCCAACATTCAATGGCGTGGTCGGCTCGCGCTGCTCTGTGGGTATTACTGAGGATTTGACATGTATTGTATTTCACAGTCTACAGAACAAGTACAGAACTGCCCCGAAGGGAGGGATTGAAGGGAAAAAATTATGAGTCCAACAGACTCGCGCACTGTGAACCGCACTGAAGGATAGCAAAGCCCTACCAACGGCTCACCCTTTCGCCGGGATAACCCAAGATATGTGAGGAAGGATCCCACTGGAGGATCGGATTTCTGCTCCGGGGGGCATCTTCCCTTGTCCAAGCCATACAGCAAGGAGACAAAGTCTGAGCAAGAGGTCAGAAGACAACTACCCAGCGCCCAAGGTAAAGGTCCTGCATGGAAGACAGTTATTTTACGGTTGTCTTTCAAGATCCACAAAAAGAACGCACCCCGAAACACCTGCAGGAGGTTATCCTGCTCTACATGCCTCGCCCGAAGAACGCGCATGCCTGCGGGCTGAGAACAGATTGCGTATCAACCAGTCTCGCACGTTTCCTCTGGTTGTGGAGACGGAAGCCTAGAAACTGCAAGGGCCGTGACCAACAACCAACCATACCCAAGCTCTCGACACACGAATGCGCCGTCCGACAGCGAAAAGGTAAGAAAGAAGACTAGGACGGAAGATATCCAGACAATGCGAGTTCCAGACCTGCCCAACAGCGTTTGCCCTCGCCAACGTCGCATACATACGTGCGTATTGGGTCTTCAGGGTGAGCGTCGGGAGTCGATATAGAGTTCGCAGTGAGGTCAAGATGTGAACACAAACTCTTGACTCGTTCACTAAGCCAGCTGAAAAGCCTGTGTGGGATGAACGGGAGTCTGGAGGGTTGAGAGAACCAGCCTGGTGTGAACCACGTTTTATTCCCCTCGTACTTACTTCCCACGACGTTTATGTAAAATATTGGTCAATGACCATCGTAAGTACGCATCATGGCGCCCGCGTTCTACTCGCAATTTGCTCGAGCCCATTTGGTGCCCATGCCATTACTTCATTTGGGGCCTTTTCGAGCAACTTGTTCCCCGAGCATTTTTAGCATACCAGCAAACACCACTGTAGGACAATGCCTTCAATGGTATTCTTATTTTTACCCCCCGGATTTCTCTGAAGTCCGGCGGCAGCACTGCAGTATCGTATCCACCTTCTTGTGAACAGATTGAAGTTGTCAACATAGTGCACATGAAACGGGTCACATCCCCTTTAAGTTCAAGCGCGCGGCCCAACTCACTGCTCAGACTGGCATTGTTTTTCTTCCCGGATCGGATACAAGGTTTGGGATACGCGGCTAGGTGTGCTAGGTGTATCAAAGAATTGGGCAGTCTCCTCGGCACATGCCAGGGTTCCTAGCGAACCATGCATAGTTGTCCGCATTCTGTACGGCTCTGTCGTAGCTGAGTCTGGCCAGAGCCCAGGAGAGTGGGCTAGTATAGACTTCCATTGTGTTCTTGTTTGCGCCATCGAGCCACGCAATATCAAAGTGAGCTAGCTCATGAACGAGAGTCGTGGCCTGAGTGTATATGAGTTTGAGTAATGGGTACAACACAATTCAGGATGTGGACTGACCGCTGCCTCTGGTGAATAGTACGGGGCGGAGAAAAAGGCTGGACAGAGGTTGATCTCCTTGACTCTGCTAAGAATCAGAGAATGATGGATAAAAAGATAGAATATGAATTACCCATCCGCCGCACCACGATGATAGACATAGGCTTGCACCGCTACCTTGCCCATGATGCCGCCACAGTGATCCAAGTTGTGGCAATTATATCGAATGCCTACACCGTTAGCATTGTTGAGGTTGAACTCAGCGTTGTTCTTCAGCGCAGTTGCACGCCGTCTGATATCCGTCCAGTGGCCTTGACTGTATGCCCCAAACCACCTCGTAAATCTAGCAAGGACAGGATCATTTGGATTAGCGGGGGCACCGCCGACTGGGTCGAACTGATGCATATAGCTGAGGAATGTCAGCCAACGTCGGAAGATTATTCAAGGGTTATACGAAGATACGAACTCATAAGTGTTGTCTATATAGGCTTGCGCGACTGGGATGGCAGCTTGGATTTTCTGCAATTGTTCAGCGTTGCAAGTGGGGGCGTTGATCGCTGCAGCCGCGATGTTGTCCACGTTCAGCTGCTGGGGATTTCCAAGGGATGCGTCTGATCATGATTCGGAATTATGTTGGTGAGAAGTATCGGGGAAACTATCCATACCTCTGGGAACTGCTGTCGCGGTAGCCTGCTGGATGAAGGCAGTGGCAGCCAGACAGTGGGCGGTGAGTTTGACAAAGCCAGTGACCATTTCGGATTCTTGGAAAGCTGGGTACTCAGTGTTTTCTGGGTATGAGGATACTGAAGCATTGGGTGGTATTTATATATGGCTAGAAAAGTACGACGCGCTTGTTGAACCCGTTGACTGAGTTGTGTTGGAGTTGTGGTTCCTGGTCTCTGAGCGGGCGGGAATGATTGGTAAGTAGTAGCCGTCGGCTTCTAGAAGACCTTCCATAATAAAAAGTGTCGTCCGGGCGTTGATTAGAAGGAATGAAGAATGTATGAAGATGAAACAAGCTAAGTAGAAGTCCGACGAAAGTCGAACGAGGAAGTATAGTTGTTGTTGCGTGTTATTTCCCCAGCGCATTGGCGTCGGCTCTGATTAGATGCTGCGACTCAGGTTTCAACCGCATTTCCCCCTTCGAGTCCGCCATCCGTCTCTCTCGACCCAGCCATGCAGCACCTGGGCAAGGCAGCGCTGCGTGTAACGAAGAACTACACAAAAGGCTACTCAGACACCCAGGCCAAGGTCAGAGAAGCCACGTCGAACGACCCATGGGGTCCATCGGGGACTCAAATGAATGAGATTGCCCAACTCACTTACAACCAGTACGTGTTTGTGGCTTCCATTTCGCCGTCGGCCCACACAAGTGACGCGGATCATTCAACAAATCAGAGGGGACTTCGTCGAGATCATGGAAATGCTGGATAAACGCCTAAATGACAAGGGAAAGAACTGGAGACACGTATTCAAAGTTAGTCTGCTT
>JAPEVF010001222.1:0-12217 GCA_029747585.1 Pleurotus djamor | reverse complement strand
AKTGGCAGTGGAAGCATTCCCTTTTGCAGTCTCCACCCTCCAAGGTAGCCTCCGACTCCTCGATTTCTCGATTATGCGGTTCTTCGAGAAGTGTGTTGGTGCTTTCCCCGTGAGTTGTTTCCTCGCGTTTGTGTGTCCATTTTTCCAACATCATTCATCGTTATGACGTTTATAACGCGATGCAGGCGGCACTTTTTAATGAAACGTCCGCATGTGAAGATCGCATTCATAAATCGCTTGAAAGTGCTGTGGATGCATACACAATTGCGTAGAGGCTGTGAAATTTGATCTCCCCGAATATTCGCGTCGTGTCCATACTTATCCATCTTCCATTCACCCGTTTGTTTCGTCTTAGCACGCGTGTAGCAAGGTCCAGAAATTCTTCGAGTCTCTGTAAGAGTCTTAGTGCTGCAAGTTGTGTTTTGTACCGATATGGCTCTGCGCATCTTTGCTGGTGGTCTAGCATTCAAAGATAAAATGAGCCCGAGGAGATTTGGGGCAAGATAATTGACGGCTTCTGACTATCTCGGAAAACTCGGCCGCTCTGACTCGTCTGACTATTTATAACCTGGTATAAGCTCTACCTGCATTCGTCAGTGCGCTTGAGCCACTTACCACCTCATACAGAATCTCCTCCAAGTCATCAGCGTGAGCAGCGTTATCCCATCGACCTGCGTGCCGGAACACTTATTAGCGAGGCTAGGAGGATCAGGAGGATCTCCTATCGGAGCCCACTGTGAGCGCCTTCTGGGATTCCGTTCCGTTCCTCCATGACCACTCGACAACCGCTCGAAGAAGATACCAGAGCGATGAGCGCAAGAGTACTTGGTTCTTTTTGCCCCACTCTTCTCTGCCCATTCTGATCCTAGCATTTCGGAAGGACAATTCTGAATATTGGAACGTTGAACGGCGAATGCTGATGAATCGATCAACACCCAGGTCCCACTAGTGGGCTCATTTACGTGGGTGCAGAGCACGAGAAGCATCAAATATAAATCTTATCAAACACTTTGATGGCATGCCGGTGAACGATCGTGGCTAATACAGGTTGTCGCAACATCGTGTCCACATGAACGTTGACACTAAGTTCAACTACTCTCGCCATCTGCATCAACTTTTCCTTAGCCTTCCGAGTCCGGATATCAGCATGTATCGTTCTGTAGATACATCTACTCTGCTTGAATCCGCACTAGGCATATAAATACTGCTCGACTCGAGGACGAGCAGACTATCCATCTCTCCCATTGTCACCATGTTCAAACCCATCCTTCTTGCCATCCTCCTTGCCTCGTCCGCCATCGCCTCCTCCACAACCACCACCCTCACCGACCCTCCCACCCCCGCCTCACCCTCGCCCTCACCCTCACCTGCCTTACATACCTCCCTGAACACCAACCCCAACATCCAGATCAACAACAAGCGCATCCCGCCACCGTTGTTGAAGGAATTCCCTAAGCTCGTCATGACTATCGAGAGATTCGAGAATGAAGCCATCCACTTCCCTGATGAGAATCCTACTCCGGTTGATGCTCTCGTGCGTCGTCTCGTCCTCTCATTAATATCACCATCACGGAAACATCCTTGAAACCTCACCTCTACATCTCGACAGGCGTTCCAAGAGAGGTTCTCCAATGTGAACACGGAATTGAGGACTGTCACTAAGCTTGTCAAGGTATGTACTCTAATATGTATCAGTATCAGTATATCAGTACGCTGATTCTTACCTTACCCCTACCCCTATCCCTACTCTACTCTTATCCTTCACGGATGATAAAAGGATTCAGGCTCTCTGTCCGAAGCCGACAGTGTGGATATCATCTCCAATGCAGAGAATATGGAAGGAGCATTTAACTCGGCGATGAAGGTGGTGCGTTCTTGAAACACCTCCCTCCCTCCCTCCCCCTTCCCGAATCCCAAATGTCCACCTCCACCACCCCAAAAAAGCACATTCTAAAAAAAGTGAAAACAAACAAAAAACACAGTTAACCAACAGAAAACACGCACTCCAAAGCTTCCCCCTCGGAAGCGGGGTCTACACAACCCGTGACAACCTCATCCTTCTCGATGACACAACGATGAAGTATTACGACCAGTTTTTGTTTACTTTCCATGTACGTGTCCGCTTTGTTCTTCGTTCTTCTTTCACCGTTTTCTCTTCACCGTTTTCTATTTTCTATTTTTNCATTTTCCATTTTTCCATTTTCATATTTTGGGCTACGTCTCATGGTGATGTGGTACCCTTGGATTTGTTAGAATTCCACGACGTGTCGGGTGGCTGTTCTCAAGAAGGAGATCCATCGTGTTTTCCAGGGTGTTATTGATGCATACGCGTAACGGCAAGAGGAGTTACGAGTTGGAGTAGAGGTACTTGTTGCATCACGCGTCGCGCCTTATTTGTCATTCGTCAGTCTACTCGTTGTTTCGTTCTCGTTCTCGTCTTTCTCTTGCATCGAGTGAGACTGAGATGACTCTACACCCTGGGGGAAAGATGGTGCATCTTTACGAGGAACTGGAGGAACTGGGGATGCTCCCATTTTGAACGATTCTCCACGGTGCGACCGGAGTCAGACCGGAGCATGAATCTTGAATCAATCTCGTGTATCCATCAACGTTTCAACTGACCATAGGTCATCTATAGTATTCTAGAGTACCGGTGCATCATCTACTTATAATAATGTCAGTCAAGCAGGGAGTCAAAATACAATGGGCACATTTGATTCAAGCCTGAGCTCGGGTGGTGCGGAGGATGGTAAGCGAAGTATGACGGGATATCCACTCTGAAGGGAGTACATGCTCTACAGGCAGCCGTTCGGTCGGATTTAGAGATCGACATGGGTGGGCAGGGGGAGTCTGATAGGAGATGGGAGATGGAGGTATGAGCAGTTAGATACCGAGGAACGGTCGAAGTACGGACGGGTCGGGGAACGAGAGGTTTTGTTCGAAGCCACACATGAGTCATAGTGGATGGGGGCATGATGATAGAGTATATGTCAGGTGTTTCAGTGACGACGAGGCTGTGTTGAGGGTGGGATGGGAAGCAACCAGAGCCAACGGAGGAGCGAACAGGGACTCTAGGGATAAGCTGAACGATGACGCGATGACGTGTTGAGGATGGGATGATGGGAGTCGGTTCGCATGCCTGAACAACGGGTCAAGACAGAGAGTACACGGTAGTCCACCAGGCAACCCAAGACGAGCGGAATACCCCGGTGGCTTCAGAGTGCTTGCATATACAGAAGCGAGAACAAATGCAGAGAGGACTTTCATGGGGGGAGAGAACAGGGCGTCATCGATGGACCAGGCGCGTGGTATGGGCTCAGTGGGTTACGATGACAGGGCAATGTTGGGGGAGAGAAGACCGATAGGGTGGATATTAGAGAGAAGGGGAGGGCAAAGGGTACTAGGAAGAACTTGCGACAACGATGGCATGAAACCATGAGTAGAGGCGAACGTGCTGGTTGGTGGAGACGGCGGCGGGTTCGATGTGGGTTTCTCTTTGTCTAATATGATGACGTTGTCGGCAGCAACGTCAATCCTCTGGGATCTGCTGAGGACCTCGAGACTGACGAACATTTGAACCGGCGTTCTCACCAGCATTCGACGACGCTTGATGGAAGCTCCGTCGGCTCTATTGCAGCCGACGGTTGTAATGGAGTCAAGCTCATACTTGAGAGCAGTCTCCCCAGAGTCACGATTCTATCGCCACGGTGGTATGGATGGTCATCGTGAGTCGTGACGAACAAGTGAATACAGTGGGCATGGGNTGAAGGGGATATCAATTGTATGCACTGGACTTGATCCAATGAGAGTCTGAGAGAAGAGAGCGATGCGTGAGTCGTGACGTGGGCGAGGGCCTGGAAGGAGGAGTAGGCGGAGAAAAGAGTCGACGGTCGAGCGCTCAGTAAGTGGATGAACCAGTCACACGACGTCACACATCACGCTCTCTTTTTCTCAACGACGTCGACGAACAGCCATGGACACGGACTGGTGTCTCCTCTGCGGAACCTATTCTCCAGTACGCACCCGACTAGACACCCTGGCATCCCAATTGAACTTGATAGGCCGGCCAACCGTATTGCTCCGATAGGTGCAGCCGAGCGGACAGCTTCTATGCATCGATGTCACAGCAGCCCGAAGGAAGGTGGTCGGGTGAAGGGAGCGGGGGTGTGATTGAGCAGGCAGAAGATGAATTTAACCCCTCATCTGCGAGCTCACAACACCGAGGAGCATATGCGTCACCGAATGCTGGGACCAACGACGGTTCATCAGCGTCCTCAACAGCCCCAGAAGAGGCGCCTTCCTCACCTCCAACATCACCCAGCATGGGACCTATCGTAGCCGAGGAAGACGAGCCCACGCCGAACCCATCCCCGCCGCCAACAAGCAGCATGTTCGCCTCTGCGCATGATGTGACGATATCTTCGTCGCAGTTCAACCAGGTCGGTCGGGATCAACACAGTGCGTTCCTCATTCCCTATCGACTCGCTGCCCACTCATTTGATTCGGTCCTAGTTTCCCATGTCACCAACCACCACCACGCATACAACCTCCTCAAGGTCTTCCCTCTTCCCTTTGCCGTCCCCTTCTCTCCGTCTTCCACGCTCGCATCCTGGTGGGCGCTTCTCTCTCCCGACACAGCATTGGAATCGCCGCCCACGCGTCTTATCTGGTTACCTGGTATCGGTAGCGCCGTGTTGGCGTCGTTCATGAAGGAAGCTGCAACGTGGTTCTTCCCTCTCCTCTCTGCCTTCGTTGTCGCTGCGTATGCCAGTACACTGGAGCCGGGGTCTTCCGCTCGTCTTGGGTTACCTGGTGCGCTCGAGCACTGAATCAAAGGCTCGATATCTGATGATTGCTCCTAACGCGTCATTACACCCCGCCTAAAATTCCAGAGCCGATCGACCTGTCGCAGGCCCTCCGTCGTTGTTGTTTATGTGCTTCTTTGGTCGTATCTGGATCTGGGGGGCACTCAAGGAAAGGTTCGCGCCCAGGCTGCGTCAACCATTGGCTGCGAGTAGCAACCCTTGCATTGGCAGTCGTGCGGCAGACCCAAAGCAGCAAGGAACAACCAAACTTCGTTCACACAGTTTGCTCGATATATACCAGACCCGTGCTCATTTTACTGAGTCCTTCTTCGTCGCCGGTGGTAATGACATTGTATTAGATATCCAAACCAATTGTGACATCGATCTTCTCTATGGACCAGGGGTCGGTGGCGGCACCGTTGGAAACGTTCGGTGACGTTTCGTACTACTACTTTCATTGTTTGGGGACCACGTCAATCAACTTCTGGCTCGATCCCTCGGGAAGCAGGCTAATGCACGTCAACGCCCATCCGAAGGGCTCTCAATATGCGCTACGCGTAGGCGGAAAGAAATATCAACTTCATAACCGAGCTAATCAATGGTCACTTACTCTAGATGAATCGTCGAATCGTGGGGGCGCATATGGGTACCCATGCTAGAAGCGCCGTCCCACGGCCTTCAACATCCAAACGTCCAGCAACCGCAGCCTGTCCAGCATCCGTACGGACGATGTCAGTCATTTCTCGAATTCCATCGTCCCATGTACATAGAACTGACCGTATAAAAGGCATGGACTCTCAACGACTCTTACCAGCAAGCTCATCCCACTGCGAGCTCAACTTGGAACGTCGACTTCACCTCTTCATCAATCTCCACGATGTTCAAATTCCTCTTCCTCGGGGTTTTCATCATTTCCTCCACCATCTCCGCCTTGGCTGTCCCTTTCTCGCCCGATGCCAGTAACACTGTCCTTGCACAACGTAATCCAGGTGTATCGACACTCGAAGCGAATATGCTCAACCTCGTCGATCGTTCTAAGCAATTCAAGGGCGCCGTTGCCAATCTCACTCCCGGCAAGCCTACTCCATTTCAAGTGCTCGTACGTAGCATCGTCTTCTACATCCCACCCTACAATATCCGTTCTCACTTCTCTCCTTCCGGTAGGCGGTCCAGAGTCAGGGCGCTGCGTTGAACAAGGCGTTGGAGACCGCTCAGCAACACATAAAGGTCTGCTCTCCTCTTCTGCATACGAAGGGCATGTTTTTTTTWATACTGTTCCACCGGAATTCTAGGCGGCTGGTACACTATCTGATGCTGACAATCTTGTTGTCCAGAAAGGTTTCACGGATATGAAACTGCATGTAGTCTCCGCTATGAAGCAGGTGGGTCTCCCCCTACGTGCCGATCTGACCAATCTCAAAATCTCGGTCCTCCCCACCATCACTTGTAATTTTTTAGATGGAACCGTTTGCTCGCGGTGAGGCCCTAGAAAAACTGCGCGAAAACACTGCGCGGCTCGAAGGACTCGACTTACCAACTGACGGTAGCCCAATACCTAACCCTGTCGTACGTCCCTCCCCTTTCTTTTCTTTTTTTGCGCAATTATACACGATTCTGACTCTGCTTTTGGTCCCCTTACTCAATATTGTTGTGTAGGAGCTCCTCACCGCATTTCTCAACTCCTTTGATGACCTCCCGGGGTTAGGATTGGGGGACTTAATTCCAATTCATCAGCTTCCCAGACCGTTGGCTCGCGAATTATAGTCTGACACTGAAGACAATCTCTATACCAGTACTTCTACACCTCATACTCTAAATGGCATAATGCATACTCTATGTAAAGTACGTGCTAGAAGTCGGTGGAACAGATTTTAGATATTACAACGCCGTTCTGGTTGCGCAAGGATAAACACAGAAGTAGAAGGAGTCCAGTCGCTCTGGACGAGATTTGGAGGACACCAAGAAGGAACAAGCAACAAACGAAATTTATTCCGATGAAGATGGGCTTGTCAACTTTACGCATGATGTATTATTCAAGTATAAAAGAAGCCCAAGGAGAGCTGGGGCAAGACAACCGACCTCAAAGAATTGGCCGCCGCATTGGCTTGTCTGACTACTTATAACCTGATATATACTCGACCTGCATTCTTAAGTACGCTTGAGCCCGAGCATCATCAGCGTTATCCCGTCGACCTGCGTCCCGGACCACTTGTTATCAAGGAGGATTCAAGGAGTATCTATATCAGGAGAGTCTCCTATCGGAGCCCACAGAGCGCCTCCTGGGAGTTCGTTCCGTTCCTCCATGACCACTCGACCAACCACTCAAAGAAGATACTCTACATGAGCACTTGACTCTCTTCTGCCCATTCTCATCCTAGCATTTTGGAAGGTAAACGCTGAATGCTGGAACGTCAAACGGCGGATGCTGCGCGATGGACGTTGATGCAACGATCAACATCCACTAGTGGGCTCATTTTCATGGGTGCAGAGCACGAGAAGCATCAGATAATCCTATCAAACACTTTGATGGAATGCAGGTGACCGACTGAGGCTGATACTGGTTGTCGCAGCATCGTATCCACATGAACGTTGACACTAACTTCGACTACTCAAGACATCCGCATCAACTTTTCCTTATCCTCCAGAGTCCGGGTATCAGCATGTCTCGTTCTGTATATACATCTTCTTTGCTTGAAGCCACACTAGGCATATAAATACTGCTCGACTCGAGGACGAGCAGACTCTCCATCTCCCCNATTGTCGCCATGTTCAAAACCATCCCCATTCTTCTTGCCATCCTCCTTGCCTCCTCCGCCATCGCCTCCACAAACACCACCCTCCACAATCCCATCTCACCCCTCTTGCCCTCGCCCTCACCCTCACCCTCACCCGCTCTACATACCTCCTTGAACACCAACCCCAACATCCAGATCAACAAAAAGCGCATCCCACCACCTCTGTTCAAGGAATTCCCTAAGCTCGTCGCCAGTATCAAGGGGTTCGAGAATGAAGCCACCCACTTCCCTGATGAGAATCCTACTCCGGTTGATGCTCTCGTGCGTCCTCTCATTAATATCACCATCCATCATCACCATCATCATCATCATCACGAAAACACCCTTGAACACTCACCTCTACACTTCTAAGTACAGGCGTTCCAACAAAGGTTCTCCAATGTGAACATGGAATTTAGGACTGTCACTAAGCTTGTCAAGGTATGTAGTACGTATCAGTATATCAGTACCACGATTCTTACCCTGCCCTACTCTTATCCTTCACGGATAATCAAAGGATTCAGGCTCTCTGTCCGAAGCCGACAGTGTGAATATCATCTCTAGTGCAGAGAACATGGAAGGAGCCTTTAACTCGGCGATGAAGGTGGTGCGTTCTTGAAGCACCTCCCTCCCTCCCTCTCCCTCCCTCCTCTCCGAGTCCTCCTCTTCCCTCTTCCCTCTTCCCCACCATCCAAAAAAAAACACATTTTAAAAAAAGTTNAAAAAAAAAAACAAACAGTTAACCACCAGAAAGCACGCACTCCAAAGCTTCCCCCTCGGAAGCGGGGTCTACACAACCCGCGACAACCTCATCCGTCTCGATGACACAATAATGAAGTTTTACGACCAGKTTTTTGTTTGCTTTCCATGTACGTGTCCGCTCCATCCTTTGTTCTCCCATTCTCCATATTTTTNGGACTCATATGTCTCTTGGATTTGTTAGAATTCCACGACGTGTCGGGTGGCTGTTCTCAAGAAGGAGGTCCATCGTGTCTTCCAGGTTGTTATTGATGCATACGCGTAAGGGGAGTTAGAGTTGGAGTAGAGGCACTTGTTGCATCACGCGTCCATGCCTTATTTGTCATTCGTCCGTCTACTCTATTGTGGCTCAACATGCACCGTTGTTTCGTTCTTGTTCTCGTCTTTCTCTTGCATCGAGTGAGACTGAGACGACTCTACACCTGGGGGAAAGATGGCACATCTTTACGAGGAACTGTAGGAATTGGGGGTGCTCCCATTTTGAACGCGACCAACTTCCACGCTGCGACCGGAGCCAGACCGGAGCATGAACCTCGGATCTGGTTGAAAGCCAATGGGTTATGTTCCTGGCATCGTGTAAGTACTCTAAAGCCCTATGATAAGTGCAGTATGACAGGAAGGCCACTCTGAAAGGACTCGGGAGTGCATACATGCAGCCGTTCGGTTTCACAGATCGACACGATTGGGCAGGGAGGGTCTGATACAAGACGGGAGGAGATATGAGCGCAACGAGGACTCGGACACGAGGAACAGGGAACACACTGTGTTGAAAATCGACCTTGGCTACCTTGGGTGAACTGCGACGGAGAGGTCATGAGTCTCATCAGATCGTGAGCAGAGGCGAACATGCTCCTCAAAGTTGATGGAGGCGGCTGCGGGCTTGACGTGAGCTCTCCTTCATCTAACACGATGAACTCCAAGTTTAGTAGCGAAGTCGATCCTCTGCGATAATTCCTCCGAGTCCCCGCTCTCCACAGCACTCTCCGAACAGTAAGTACATCAATGGTCATCCTGGTGAACACAGTGGGCACAAGGTGAAGCGGAACTTATTCGTACGCACTGGACTTCCGCAGGTGCCAGTGAGACTCCAGATCCATGGACATCGACGGGAGAAGAGAAGAGGAGAGGGCGACTCTGCGTCAGTCCTGACAAAGTGTGACCGTCCTCGCACGACGAGGGGAGCCAAACTTGATGCGTGAATGACCTGGTTCAAGCTGTATACACGGCGCATTTGAATACTCTACTCTACAGTACATCTAAGCATCGTATGGGAAATTCCGATCCCGAATTTCAAGCCAATTTCAAGCGGTAGCGAAGGCATCGATGGCGGTTTGGAAAAGTTTATGGAGGTCGTTACACAGCCGCGTGACTTGGGCAGACATATTTGTCTGGGCGGACGACGGAAAGAGCAAAAGTCAGAACGTAGAAAGTAGAAAGTAGAAAGTCAAAGAGTGAATGTCAAAGTCGAGATGCGAAGAAGTCAGAACCACGGGAAATGACGAACAAAACAAAAACCAAAAACCAAAAAACCGAGTGGAAGTTCAGATCTCAGAACTAGAGTAAAAGGAAAAAGACGGAGGTGACATACCGGGATGGCACGTAACATACTAGCACACGTTCTCCCCATACAATCATCAATGGACTCGAGGTCGTCATGGACGAGTGTAACGCTATTCGACAGCGCGAGATTTTTGACCGCCTCTTTCTTCGCGATTAACTGTTTTAGAAACGGGACGAGGTGAGGTGAGTATTCATATTGATGCATTTGAGAAGTGAGACGACGGAGAGCAGCAAACCATTGTCATAATAGAACCGACCGTTGGTTTTAACCCCTCGAAATCCATTATAATGCTTTGGCTATCGGCTCCAGAGAGGGTTCCCGTTGCCTTCGTATAGAGTAGAGTAGAGTAGAGTAGAGCACCTTCAGCGTAAGGCATAATGTAAAAGAGGAGCGAGAAGCCGCACCTTGATATGCTCACTCGTCGTGTTCAAATTCTGACTCAACATCTGCGCTTTGGAATGGATAGCCTACCAGAAACGCAAAAAACCAAAAAAAAAAAAACCCCCCAAAAAAACTCTAGCGTAAGCGATCGTGATGATGGATGCCGATGATGGGTACAAACAAAACGAGTTGAACGGAACGTACGAGAGCTTGGATCAACGCATGCGAAGCCGATCCCTGTGGGAACTCGGCAATCGACACGTTGAAGTCTTTGATCGACACGGCGAGCCGTGACATATCACTCTTCACTTGCCCTGGAGTACGTTTCCGTTTTTCAACTGCCGTGTAGTGAGTGAGCTTGGGATCGTTGAGGTTAAACGGGCCGGGAGGGAGCGGGGGTGTGTTGCTTGTGCTGTTGGTGGTGTAAGCGGAGGTGGTGGAAGTCGAAGAAGTAGAGGAAATGAGGAGGATGGCGAGGAGGATGGATTTGAACATGGTGGAAGTGGGAGTTTGGTGAAGTTGAAAGTCGAAAGTATGCGAGTATGAGCTTGTGGTGAGATGAGATGAGTCAGTGTCCTGTGAGGAGCGCTTTGATGGTTTGATTTATATGCCGGGCTTCGAGTAGACGATGCCTAGGCCCTACGAACGTTAGTGAGATCAGAATCAGGCTGCTGCGATACGATTGGTGAATCATGGATAACGGATGCTTCTGATGGCATGGACATCATCGACACTATCTGGTTGACCAAGATTCAAGCTTCAAGGTCCGTCGTGCCTCGCGCACATGAAGAGTATATCAATATCATTCTCTAGGGTGGCATCGGCGTCGGCGTTGACATAGAGTATTCTCAGCTGTACATCGGCCCCAAAGTCTCCGGGAGTAGATGGTGATTTATCGCTACATTCGTTTGGGGGTGTCCAAATTACTCTACAGATGAGCTGCGGCGTCTCGGAGAGATTCAGAACGAGTTACTTGCTTTGCTCTACATGTGACGGACGGTTGCCGCTTTAGATCTTAGAGTAAAACGAACTCACACATCGCTTCGATGTGGAGTTCCAGCTGCCTGATAGCCGATGGGCCACATCGCGCCCACGGGTTCAACGTTCAATGTCATAGGCGGGTCGAGCACGGTGGTATGAATGACAACTCGACACTAGGACGGACCAGCGAAGGAGAGACAAAAGAAGAAAAAACAGCACGAGTCCCGGGGGATAAGTACAGGGGATATACTTGAAGCAATGGAAACGAATCCGGTGGGTATAACATCCGAGACAGGAGATGGAAAACATATACCGACAGAGGGGGCAAGACGGACGAGCAAAATGATAGCTGAGCAAGGGACAAGAGACCCCACTCCGAAGAGAGCGCATATAAGAGCAAATCAATGGGCGACACCCCGGATGAGGGAGACAAGGTACCGAAACCGCGAAGTCGAAGAGTGCTTGAGTAGCGAGAGGGTGAGAGTAGATGCACGCGGTGTCGAAGAAGAGATGAGAATGGTTGATCAGATCTTCAGATGGGAAGAATGACATCATGTCGTGAATTTCTTCACGGGCGTCGGAAAACAACAGGGCCATGTTGGGGGAGGGAACATCAGGAAAACCTGATTGTGGAAGGGAGCAAGAAAAATCATCTCAAACCTTGGAAGGCAAGGGGAGCATTGGGAGAAAGGTATCTTCATAGTCTCCGCGAGAAAAAGAATAAAAATCCAGGGGCTGTCTCGCCTCCCCCTGACAAAGCCCCCAAAGCGGGAAAAATCCAGCTACCCCTGTTTGCATCCCCTGGGATCGCCGAAAGCAGCCAAAGCAGCCAAAGCAGCCAAAGCACTCAAGGCTTCGAAAGCATACGAAGGAATCAAAGCATCAGATGTGAGTAAAGCTCAAGGTGCCCCCCTACACTATGATACAAAGCAAAGAAAGGTGTAAAATCATTTATT
>JAPEVF010001221.1:0-12230 GCA_029747585.1 Pleurotus djamor | reverse complement strand
GACATGGCAATAACTAGGGTAGCAAGGATGCTGAGAGTGAGATTCTGGGGTTTTGCGATATACATCTTGTGTAAACGTGGAAAGGACGAGAGTTGGTGTGTAGATTGTGAAGTTTCCGGGTTGGATCGGTGGCTGCAAGCCGCTTGAAAACGAGGGCTAAAGGCGAGGCGAAATAGGAAAGGTGCAAGGAAGAAGTCAGCTTCCGAACGAAGATACAGAGAAAGACTGAGCCAGTCAGGTAGGTAGGAAGCGAAGGAGGACTGAGGACGAGATGGGGCAGAAAAGAGAAGATAACAGGACGACTGTCAAATGATGGCAACATACTCGTTTGAAGGGATTGGTTACTGAGCTGGAACTTCAAGTACCAGGCCCAGCGACGTCTAGCTCAGAATTAGGCGTAAAATCTCCTGCAAAATAGCGTGCGCGCTCTAGCAGAAGAAGGGGGACGAGGGGAACGAGGAGGAGAGGAGGTGGTGGTGGTGGGAGGAAAGAAGGGGCTGGTTGTGATCAACAGTCGTGAAAGGAAAGAAAAGGGAGCCTTGGCCGACGCGAAACCAAGGGAACACGATTATGTAATTTCAAATGTCAAAAAAATAATATATTCGTATAGCATAATCCAAACACACAACACAAACAAAGTCTCTCCTGTCCGTGTAGAAAATCGTCCACAATGTATTAAACTAGTTATGGCTATCGAGACTCCAATTGTCCAATGCAACGGAGGGTGGCGTCTTGAAATCACTTTCCGACATACCTTCCCATTGCGGGTTGAATAGAACCTGGAGGTTCTGATTGCCAGCATCCAAGTTGATGGTGAGAACAGTCACGTCAGGATTCGGCTGGTCGGGCACCAAGGGGGCAGGATCTCCACCAGCACGCTGGGCAGGCGAGGTGCTGATGGTAGCACCAGACGTCGGACTCAACACAAGCACCTTCATCTGTTTATCACCAATCGTAAGGGTCGCAGAGTTGGAATCAGTCGTCACAGTGGCATTCGTATGCATGCGCCATTGAATGCTGGATTGAGTTTGGATCTCGTCTTGGATGAGGACTTGCTTGCGTCCATTAATAGTACGGACGCCGCGCTTGACGGAGGTACTATCATTTCAATTTAGCACAGGGCACGCCCAAAAATATCGATGAAAAACTCACGCTTGTCCATATGCACTGCTCATGTCAGTGACCCAGAAGGCAGTAGAATCGCCCGGAACATCGAAAACGGTGCTGGAGCCTTGCTTCGTTCCCGAAGACCCATGGCGAGCGGAGGGGCTGGCAGTGACGAGTTGGTTGGCACCACCGATCAAAAGGGTATTCTGCCCCTCAGTCATCTTGCGGTAGTAGTTCCAGCGAGCGGCATCCTGGGAGTCGCTGTTGAAGTACTGAGGTGAATTGTAGTCCCCAGATCCAAGTTCTCCGGCCCAACGAGTTCCCATTGCGTCGATAACGAAATCACCAACGTCGAGATCGTTGTGCGTTTGATGATTCTGGTTCGTGCCCGCCTTCATGCCCACAAACAACGCGTTTTGGTCAGTCCAACTGCTTCGCATCGACACCCATTGATCACTCTGGCTGTCAAAGAAAGCATCGAGGGCAAGACCGTTCCAGAAAGCCCCTGACGTGCTGGGATCATACCAGAACATACTCCATGGGTCAGGAGCGTCGTGTTGATCTCGTTGGAACAGAGCGTATTCTGGGGCGTTATACTGATCGGCGTAGAAAAGCATGGCATTGGCGGTGGTAGAGAATTTATTGGGGCCGTGGTCGCTGTAATCGAAGAGGGTGTTGCCAGTGACGTACATGTGGTACAACCCGGTGAGATGGTAGTTGGGGTTGGCGTCAAGCAGACCATAGTGAGAACCAGTAGCAGAGATGAGAGCGGAAGCCATCTCAGCATGACCAGTGGTACCAAAGTACCAGTAGTTGGGTCCCTCTGACCACGATCCATCCGAGGAAGGGGCGTTGACACAGTTGCTCTTGGCGTTATCAATGGTCAAACCGAGGAGTCGGGAGGCCGTGTTAGTGGTATCATCGCCGAGGATAGCAAGGGAGGCAAGTGTCAGTCCTCCGTTGCATACACAATTCCAGTTTCCGGCGATGTTGTTCCTCCACCAACCGAAAACAGCGCCGTTGTAGGCATCAACTCCCTGGCTAAGACCATAGGTGATGACGTCCTCACGAATCTTGTTTCGCTGCTCGGGGGTCCAAAGTTCATAAAGCCAGTCGTATGCGATACCAAATGCGGCGGAGAATTCAGCAGTGTCCAAGAAATGGGAGGGATTCCATTTGGTATTGTTGTTAGGCCCAAAGTCGTCGGAAACAGCATTCTATATCAGACAGTGAGATAAACGTACTCGCTGTCACATTGAGGACGACAACGAACCTGCAATTCAGCCCAAGTCCTATCCACCCAACGAGTCTCATTGGTCATTCGGTAGGCATAGGCAAAGGCTTTAATTCTCATTTTAATTTCACGAGCATTATCGAGGATACCACTGTCGCCATCCATGAAATAGCGGACGGGCTGAGCATTGAAATACGTCGTAGCGTTTCCAAAGATTGTGTCGTTCCAGCTCTTGAGGTACGGGTCGTTTTGGATGAGGTTGGGTAGTGCTTGCCATTTATAGGCTGGCGCGATAAGTCTAGGTCGGTCAGGGCGAACGGTTGTCGGCGAGGGGCTCGAAGGTTTGAACGAATCTTCTGGCCAAGCGATGGCAGCGTTGGTCGAGGGGATGATAGTGGGTTCGCCAAAGGCTGCACTGTTTGTCTAATTATAGAGGTCAATCAAGGTGGCAACGAAAAACGTTCGCAGGACCACTCACAGTCGAAGGGTATAAAGGTTTCATATATTGGCTGTTCGTTGCTGTCGGGAAAATTCCAATTTGTGCTTTGGCACTGGCTGCTGAGCTCGCAGCGGCTTCCCCACTGGCAGTCCCTGCCCCGCCATTGGAACTCGAGCTGCTGTTATTATTCGAAGCTCTGCTGCCCAAAACACCACCAACAACAGCACCAATGATAACGAGGATGGCAACGGGCACGCCAAACTTGACCCAAGGGCTGGCGCCTTGTTTTGCGGGTTTTGCTGGTGTTATGAAGCCAGTAGATTCATTGTAGTAGGGATCGCCTGAGCCGTATGGTGAACGGCCTTGATTATTGACAGCATCGTAGGTGGCCATGGAGAGGGCCGAAGAAGAAGGGAATAACGGTCAGAGGTTAAGGAGAGACTAGGAAACGGCTATATAAACGCGGGCAAAACAAAGAGGCGAGGGCCTAGTGGGGGTGATGAGGGAGAACTGGAAAAAGAGTTGGCAACGGCGAGCCTCCTCCTTCAGACTCGGCGTGGGAAGCCCGGCCGCTATCAATAGATGCCCCTATTTGCATAATTTACAGCATCCACTTATCACGTATCTCGTACAAATACACCTGCTGCCCCCATTCCAGTACCAATGCACATCGATGTTACCAGAATCTGTGGAGTCCATCGTGAGCACACTGATATATAGGATTCACGCGTTTTACTTGCCTTGCCTTCCCGACGATTCAATTCATTCAAACCTGTCGCTACCTGTCGAGCGCCAGTGCAACGTGTTAACAGAGTTCGTGTCAGTACATGCTTGCCGTCTAGAAAGGGCGAGACAACTTATCTAGAGGATGTCCAAATGCAATCGCGCCACCGTTGACGTTCACCTTGTCTCCGTCCAATCCAAGCTCTCGGACACAGTACAAAGCCTGCGACGCGAACGCTTCGTTGATCTACCAAAAGAAATTGACAATGAGCCACTCGCAAAGAATGGATGTAGGGATCCTCACCTCAAAAAGGTCAACATCAGCGGACGTGATACCAGCTTTCTTCAAAGCCGCAGGGATAGCAAATACAGGACCAATGCCCATAACGCGAGGCGGAACACCAGCCACAGCCGTGGTGACGTGCTTCGCGAGTATCTTGAGACCCAGCTCCTCCGCCTTCCGCCTGGTCATCAAAAGAACGGCAGCAGCACCATCCGTTATTTGGCTGGCATTACCCCCTGTGGTGGTACCTTTACCCCACTGAGGGAAAGCAGATCGAATTTTGCCCAAGTTTTCCTTCGTCGTTCCATACCGAATACCATCGTCCTTGGTCACCACAACCTTTTCGCGTACGCCAGTAGAAGGGTTCTTCTGGTAAACGGTGAAGGGGACAATTTCTCGCATGAAATGTCCGGCCTTCTCGGCGCGTTCGGCTTTTTGGAACGATTTGGCTGCAAAGTCATCCTGGTCTTCGCGGCTGATGTTGAAGTCTGCCGCAACGTTCTCACTCGTCCAACCCATTGGCTTGGGGCAATCTGCTGAAGGTGGGTGGGCTGCTACCTCCTCACTTTGGGCAGGACCACCTTTATCGGGGCTGAAACACGTCAACGAACTAGCAGCCACCGCAGACTAAACTTCACTTACTTCTGGGACATGCTCTCCACCCCAATCGCTAGACCAATGTCTATTTGGCCCCCACGAATTTGGTTGGCAATGGTAGTGATCGCCATGAGACCGCTACTGCAGAAGCGGTTGATCGCTTGAATGGGAACTGTTTCGGGGTAACCAGCGGCGAGGGCAGCTGCACGAGCATGGTACATGAGGTCGGGAGTGAGAACATTTCCGACGCATATATCCCCGACGAGGGCAGGATCGACGTGTGAGTGAACAATGGATTGCTGCGAAAATGGTGAGCGAAGCGAAGTTGAGGACTTCGAAGGCAACTGTACCTTGAACATCTCCAGTATAAGCTCGTCCGTACTAATCATGCTTGTTAGCTACAACCAATTCATCTCCAAATTGAAGCTCGAAGACGTACGCAGCATCTCTGAATCCACCTTTCTTCGCCTTGCAGAGCGGCGACCTGATAGCCATGGTAATGACCACATCGTCGGGACTCTTTCTCTCCAAAGCAGCAACTGCACCAACTCCAACAATCTGAGCTGCGAGGTTCTTAACGCGTTCCATGGTAAACGAGGAGATGAGTGGAGCTGGGGAGGTTGGTGGAAGTCCGGATACAAGTGAGGACGAAAGCCGGACAGGTCGCGGATAGCATCTATATGGTGATCCGGCCGCTCAGGCAGCCTGCCCCGCACTTGGTCATCTTAGCAAGTCTGCACCTTATCACGTTAGTTGCTGGTGTATCCCGAGCATCATACACGCACAGAAGTCGGTCGTTGAGTTGGTCCGAAGGTGGATGGTAGTTCGAGTACTACGCGCTTATTTTTCAAGGGCGTCGCACTTGAAGTTGTCAATGCCCATCACTGTCGTTCAACGTCCATCACCCTCAGTGAAGCTAGAATACCGATTCATCGGTATGTCAAACAGAGCCACGCTTCGTAGACCGTGGAATAACCGATTACATGCGTAGATATCGGAGGTTCGCACATCATTCGAGTCTGACCGCGACTTGCCCAAATCTTAACGGAAACTACTAGTCAACCTCACTGATCCGGTTTTTCGAGGAGTCCTGTAACGTTTGCTCTGCTGGAGAGGTAACGTGACACGATAGGGGAAATAGGAGAATAGGGGAAAGACTCAATCCAAAGACTGACAGGGATAAACCGTATAGAATTCGGGGAGTCTAAAGGAACACAATAGCTAAGTACGAGAGTATAAATACCTGTAGAGCTATGATGTCCTAAAGTAGATAAGTAACTCTGTGAAACTGCATACGTATGGTGCTCGAATGGATGGAGGGAAAGGGGATATTAGCGAGGAGCTACCGTAGAAAGGAGGTAAGTATAAAATAGGAAAGTAGAAGCGCTCATGTCGTTACACACGCCCTCCCGTACAAGTAGAACTTGTGCGCAAAAGATAAGTAAAAGCASGGGGGGAAGGTTCCCAGTATTAAGAAGAGAAAGTAAGAGATGGATGTACCTATAACCCATCAATCGATCTGCATGTCGTCCTCATCGCGGGGACCTCTTTGACCAGGAGCACCATAGCGGGAATCATGACGTCCACTCGAAGAGCGGTGGCGAGAAGAACGAGCGCGTTCACGCAATGCTCGGGTTTCACGGCGCTGAGCATTGTCGAGATCGTGGTTGAGATGCGAGACACGACGTTCCAAGCGGGCGTTGTTCTCGAGGAGGTGATTGCCGAAGTATTCCATGGATTGCGACGCGAAGTTCGAGGGACCAGCTACAGCTGAGGAAGTAGATGCGCGAGGGGCACTGCGTTCTGCAACCCGGCTGAGCTCTTGTTCTTCGCGGTACCTGTGATAGGGCTGGTTGCGAAGGTTCATGGACCGACGAAAGTTCTCGTGGCGCAGGCGACGGAGGCGTTCTTCGTCCCGGGGAGGAGTGTGACCAACCTCTTGAATGACGTTGGGACGAGGGCGGTCGTTGAGACCACGACGATCGGGGACCAAACCAAGCAGGACAGGGTTGGGAGTAAGGAGAGTGTCGACCATACCGCTGGCCCTGATGGTGCTGAATCCTCGGCCTACTGGAAGGAGCGATTCTCGGAGGCAGTTAGCGACGAAGTCGTAATCGTCGTTGCGATGGTTTCGGTGATAATCCAAGTGGCGACCGTCCTGAAGCTCTCGACTCACATCCACCATAGTCCACAACATCTCCTGCGAAATCCTTCGAGTCTCCCGAGTAACCGGATTGGTAAAGTTGAAGTCCCCAGTTCCGTCATCCGTGGTGGTGAGGACGCAGGTGACCATGTTGCTCACGTTAGGGGAGACTTGGCGAACGCGGAGGCGATTTTCCCTTTCTTCGGCAGTAGGACGGGCATAGGGNTCCGAAAGGGGCAGAAGCAGGGGCGTTCTGGATTGGTGCCGGTTGCGGATTGAGGGGAGTGTCGAGGATAACGACAGAAGGAGTGGGAGATGGTTCAGGGTGGAAGGGAGTGTCGCTGACATGGAGAGATGGGAGCTGGGTGGCTAAGACGTCGGGGGATTGGAGGAGAGCGTCGAAGTCGGCGTCGGTAGGAGCGACAGGGGTAGGATTTTCCGAGAGTTCGGATTGGGCGTAGACAGGGGAGTTAGGAGCCGTAGCTTCCTGTTCCTCAGAGGTGGACATGGGAGTAGATGATGGGAGTGGTGAAATGAGTGGGTTGGAAGATGGGAGGAAAGTGAAAAGAAGGTGGGCTTATATATGTAAAAGTGAGAAATGAAAATAGAAAAAGAAGAAAACATATAAATACTACTTTTCACGAGTTCGGCGCAATCTGACATCTACGCAAACTCGACCTGTACGTCGTCAGGGGGACTACCAGTTCCTCGTGGTAGATCCTTAATGTCGAGGATGCCGAAAAGATCCAGATATGCTTGCATGGCGTGGAGCTGCGAGATCTGGTGGTAAGGTAACCAGGTAATGTCGCCAGATTTCCATTTAAGCTCGAAGATAGCCGTCGAGCCTTTACCAGCGTGCGATACGATCTCGTCAGCTGCCCATTCTAAGTCATCGTCGTTGATCTCGAATAACTCGTCGTTCAACCGGCCTGGGAAGAGGCGATCATCGTTTGGGATGTGGATGCGGAGGATCGACGAGTGGAATCCGTTGTGAATTCCTCGTTTCACGAGGCGAGGAGGGAGCTCGAGAGCAAAGTTGTCGCCTCCCTTGGCCTTGGTGATCTTGTAAGGTCCGACAAATTTGGGTAATAACTTTCGTGTCAGACCCTTAGGAAATTTGAGATTTTCGGTTGACAGGTAGACCAAATCTCCGACTGCGAAAGGTGCTGGACGCCGCTTGTTATTAGCGTCGCGAGTTTGTTTAACACGAGCAGCGAGGATAGAGTCGTGAGCTGCGATGATGGCGAGCCGTTGTCGTTCGGCGAAGATACGAACTCCAGGGTACTCGTTCGAAGGTGGTTCGTTCCAAATGAGTGATCGGGGAAGTCGGCCGTAGTTGAGGAAGAAAGGAGAGTAGCCTGTCGATCCCGACTTCGCCATGTTGATGGCAAACTCGATGGCAGGTAACCTTGTCACCCAGTCCTTCTGGCTAGGTGAGACACACTGTCGAATCATTTGTGTAATCGTTCGGTTAGCTCTCTCAGTCGCGCCGTCTGTCTGAGGATGGTACGCACTCGACATCCTCAACTCGGTTCCGATAAGCTCGTGCAGCCTTTGCCAGAAACGGCTGGTGAACCAAACGTCGCGGTCGCTAACGATGAAGGAGGGTAGACCGTGGAGTCGATAAATCCGGTCGAAGAGTAGTTCTGCCACTTGAATGGCCGTGTACGTCGTTCGGCTAGGAATTAGGTGGACCATGGCGGATAAAAGGTCAATTACGACCGTGATAGAGTCATAGGACGCGTCTCTGTCCTTCGATTCGGTGAGCGGCCCCACGAAATCCATCCCGATAGCTTCCCATGGTCGAGTGGCAATAGGCATAGTGTTCAGAAGTCCGTACGGACGCTGGTTGTCTGGCTTCGTCCTCTTGCAGCGCATGCACGATTCACAGTACGCCTGTGTGTCCTTGGCCATTTCCTTCCACCATACGTGGTCCCGGAGGTAATCCAAGGTCTTCCTGTATCCTAGGTGAGCCAAGAGTGTATGAGCTTCAGCTATGACAATTTCTCTGACGTTCCGGTCTCGTACCGCGATGTGGGGGATACAAAGGCGTCGTTCCTTCCCAACAATCAGGTAAACCAAGTTGTTCTTGACTTCGAAGTTCCGGAACTCGCTTGGTCGGTCGATTATTGACTTGAAAACCGTGTCCTTCGAGTATTGACCTTTCAGTTCTTTTTCCAGGTCGATACCGCTAATGCTTTCGCGTACGACGTCGTTGAAAGAGAAGGGGGGAGGATTGATAGAAGAGTTGGGAGGTGCTGCGTTCCCAAGTCCAGGTGCGTGTTCAGGGTCGCTCGTCGTGTTACTGACAGGTTCGACTTGCTTTCCCTTGCCCTTAGTCGCTTGACTGTTCTTCTTAGGTCCTTTGCGCGTCGTTGAAGACGTTGAAGATGAGGGTTTGGGTTGTGTATCCGTATTCCCGCCCTCCTTTCGTTCTCGTGGGCCATGAAGAACGAAATTCGATCTCCCAAATCGCTTTGAAAACTCCGCGCTAGTTTCGACCCTGGGCACTGCGCCCACAATCGTTACGTCGTCCGTTGATGACTCCGCGGAGGTAGAGGCAGTGGAGGTAGAAGGGATTGATGCCATCAAGGCTTCTTTACCCACGTAGAACGCAACCGAGGTGACCATGGTTGGGTCATGTTTTCCTTCCACCACGTCGTGGTAGGAATACTCACTTCTCGCCCTCCGCGTCCCCTTAGCATCGTTCGAGTATATCCTCGACAAGGCGTCACTCAAGACGTTCTCTTCACCTGGGATATACACTGGCTCGAAGTCAAATTCACCAATCTTTTCAATCCAACGCGCCTGGCGACCGGAGAGGTTCGGTTGCTTCAGAATGTGAGTCAAAGCTTTATGGTCCGTTAGCCACTTAAACTTAGCACCTTGCAGGATGTCTCTGTGACGAAGCATAGACTCGACGCCTGCAAAAAGCTCGAGTTCATGCACCGGATAGTTCTGCTGGGCGGAGTCGAGCTTGGCTGAGTAAAACGCCGCAACGTTCGCGTTTTTCCAGTCCTCACCCTGTGCTACAACTCCTGAGATACCCGTCGAGCTCGCGTCTGTAATCAGCCAAATCGGAGGTGCGTCTTCACCATACACTAACGGCTTCCGCTTATGATCCCTCCAGACTTGCAGCTTGTTCTTTATGTCCTCAAACGCACGCTGGTGGGTAAATTCCCATCGGAAAGGAACTGTATCGCCGGTGAGTGAGGATAAAACGCCCATCGGTATTCTGATTCCCTCAGCGTTGTCAGCTAGATATCCCACCGCGCCCAGGAAGCCACGTAGAAGATCCCTCATCAGGAAAACATCATTTTTACCAGGAGCAGATGGAAGCTAGATAAGATCAAGAAGCTGTGGGAGAAAGGTATCTTGTATATCTAAAATAGAAAAAGCGCTTAAAGTTATGCTTTGTACAAGAGGTATGACAAAGCAAGAAAAAGATGCTGTAATACTTACATAGCGAGCGCCAATGCTTCAAAAGCACAAAAAGCTGGAAAAGCTAGGAAAGCTAGGAAAGCTCTGAAAGCGTTGATAAACAAAACAAAAAAAATTGAGCAGTTATAATAAATGTGTATAAATCATACCACTTCATATTAACGCAAAAAGTATTTATTGCATAAAACTATATAGATGTTATACAGGAAGCGTAAAGAAGTTAAGAGCTAGCAGAAAAACAAAAGACACCAAACAAAAGAGAATACGGCTACTAGTTATTATAACAAGGCTACCCTGTTGGAAGAGTTGGTTAGTAAGAGTTAAAGAGTAAATAAGAATAAGAATTGACTGTGCTGGGAAACGTCTAGTAAGGTTAGAATGATCAACCAAAGATTAGTGAGTAGAAATGTTGGGAAAGGTTAGTCGTAGGAGAAAAGAAAAGGAGTAAGAAGGGAAATATCCTTACATCTAAAACACGGCACCAAGATTGGCCCTCTGGTAGGAGATGATAATGGGTAAACGAAAAGAGGAATGTCGGAACATAGGTGGTTTTCTCGTTTAAAACCGGATCAGTGTGGGAAAAGAAATTCAGACTCAGTTAAGGTGCAGGAAGCGCAAGGAATGTAGAACTGATTTTGACCAAGTCCAATTTAGGGTTAGGGTTGAATGAAAGGAATGGTATACCATTCGCCCGGGATGCCCAGCCCAGCTTCCCAGGCCCAATATCCCAAAGAAGCAGTAACGATTCATTAGTTGCACATTTACATTTGCAATGCAGGATACATATTATACAATATATGAGGGCCTACACTTGGTTATGTGTGTTTAAACTGGGCATTTATTTTTCTCAATATTACACAAAGTAGAAAATCAGCAAAATCTATCAGAAGCTGTGAAATTGGTTGCCAATTTTGCGAAACCGTGTGAAAGTCACAAAAAGCTGTCACAGCAGTCAGCAATTTCCCACAGACCCTGCAAAAGCCATGAAAAGCTGTGGGAGCAGCTGCGACTTTTCACAGGATCTGAAAAAGCCACCGAAAGCTGTGAAAGCAAGAACACACCTGATCAAACTTTTGTGGAAGCTATAAAAGCATCATAAAGCTGGCTGTAAAATTAAAGTCATCTACAAAAGCATTGAAAGAACACTTTCCAACTTTCAGTACTTTGAATGACCAACACTTTTTACGTTGTAGATTTTTATGCTCCTACTCAAAACAGGTTTTCCTGATGGAAATGGAGGTCAGTCAGAGCGATGATATGCCTGCGCCACCAGTCGAGCGAGGGGGGACAATTCCTGGAACAATTCAACGCGCACAGATTAAGATCAAGCAAAACGACACCAACTGCTACTTACCACCGCACCAGCCTCTGCATCAGGAACCTCTTCTCGCAGCAAAAAGGATAAGCTAGGGGCACAGATCGTTGTCACAGATGACAGCGCGTGTCAATCCGAGGGGAGCGCGGCACAAAACAATACTTAGTGGAGATCAGGGGACGCTTTGCCCAATGGAGCACGCTACTGATTCGCGATTCACAGCAATCCTTTGAGCGAGAGGCGTAGCACACTGTGGTAAATGGAAGGTTCCGGATGATCCTGATTCCTTGAGGCCTGAGGAAAATTTTGAGCATTGGAGATGAAGGAGCAAGTATGTAAGGAGAGAGACGCAGTTGAGGGACCGTGGAGAGAAAAAGAGAGAAGAAGCAAAGCAAGTCAAGAGTGTACTCTATGGTCTACTCACCATTTTACCCTGCGAGAGCAGCGCTGGGTCCCATATTGGGGCTCAAACGTTTAAAGTTCAGAATCTTTCAACGTCGACCCTAGTGCCAAAAAGTAGCCATGCGTGTTTTGACTCATTTTTGGCTTGTGAACGGTGTTTTCATACTCGGTAATTTGATCATCAATAGGCTCCTGCGGGGTCAACAAGGTACCCAGATGGGAAGTCGAAAATCCACGAAAATGAAAACAGGCGCTTGCCAAGCGCTTGGGACAAGGAGTTTTGTGGCGAACTTTACCGTATCCGTTTATCCAACGTTTATCTTCCCGTTTCTGTTCCGTATTCTTCAAACTCTTCGCCACATCTTCGATTGATCACAGGTATGTGTATTTTCCTACTTACTTACAGCATTTTTCCCAGTAGGTCAATTGATTACTCGGCCAAAGTGTGGTCACGATCAAGTCACGATTCACGAATCAGCTTTTCCGCTTCTTTAGATCGGGGAATGATATCACAGCTGAGTGACTTGATTCTCCTAAAGAGACGAA
>JAPEVF010001220.1:0-12244 GCA_029747585.1 Pleurotus djamor | reverse complement strand
CTCTTTCTGAGACTCTTCCTTCTCCTTCTCAGCTTTTACTAGCTTCTGCCTTACAGTCTTGAGTAGACTGATAGCCTTGACCCGCTTCTCCTCTTCCTCCTTGGCGACGACCTGCGACCGCCCCAAGTCAGACTTGAGCTTCTCTATTTCTGCACGAAGCTCTGAGCTTTGGTCCTCATGCTTAGTGATGGCATCCTGTGAAGCCTTGAAGAGGGCATCGGTCTCTTGTACTTGTTGGCGAAGTCGTTCAATCTGGTCAGACTGTGAGTGGGATTCCAGTCGGTGAGTATCCCGAAGTTCCTCGATGCGATCGTCCTGACCTGTCAGACTCTTAAGAAAATAACCAAGAGAAGATTATGAAGGGAACCTACGAGTGAGTTTACCGTTGAGGCGTTTGATTTCGTCCTCAGCCATCTGTATATAAACATCAGTTGAGCAACGACACAACGAGGAGATTGCGAATGTCTTACCTCCACTTTGAGTGTCATGTTTTGTAGATAATCCCTAAAACCATCCACATCCTGCAGGCCCTCTAAGGGCGAGGCATCACGAAGGACACGGTCAGCGGCATCTCTTTCTGCTTGCAACTTCTTGAAGGACTCCGTAACATCTATGAAAAAAGGTAAGAAGACAAAATGAAACAAAGGGATGTAGCAAATACCAGCAAAGCGTTTCTCGAAAGCTCTTAGCTGTTCTTGCAGCTCGTCGACAGACTGATCATGGGGTCGCGACTCTGCCACATCAACCGGAGGGTCCTCTGATGTTTCGACCTGGGAAACGGGGGTCGCGTCGACGACGGCGGGATTTGGTTCTTCAATAGCGCCTGTCGGTTCAAGAGGATGCGGAGGGTCGGCAGTTGGGTTATGCGGAGGTGAATCGGGTACTGAGTCCTCAGTTGGTTCGTCTGTTGCAGGTTCACTTGCTTCTACGGACGGTGTCTGAGAGTCTGTAGATTGGGATTGAGTAGGTATTGACGGGGATTCTGGAGCTGGGGCCTCTGATGATGGAAGGGGTTCGGAGTCTTGACTGGCAACGTTTTCCGGTGGGTCTACAGCGTCTTGAGGGAGAGGAATGTCTGCCTCAGGATGTCGGGAATCTACTTCCTCGTCAACCTTAGCCTGGCTTCCAACGCTCTCCGCCTCCGTTTTGGGGTCACTCGATGGGGTCTCTGAAGTACTGGGCAACTGGACTTCATGAGGAGACGGGGTAGACGTCGGGGATACGGGTGTTGTACTACCTCTTGAAGAGGCATCTGCGGCGGCGAGCTTTGCACGAAGCCTGTCCTCTAGCCTGGATTTAGCTGGACGTATGGCGCTGTCAGAAACGGAGGTGGACATTGAAGATGTCCGTGGACCAGGACCTGGGTTGGCGGTGTGAGTCGATGCAAGCGATTTGCGTAAGTTGGATAGCGCAGATTCAGCCAGCTGACTCGAAGACAAAGGCGTGGATTGTGAGCGCGACATGTCTAGTGACCCAGTGCGAGATGGGGGTTCACGACCGTCCGAGGGCGCAAGAGGGTCAGAGCCTCGTCTGACGGCCTGGGTTTCCTTTGGTAGCTGAGCCAAATTATCGATAGCATTCCTGAAGCTGGAGAACATGAGAGGCGAGGCGGCGAGGAGAAACCAATATCGAGTCTTGAGTTTGCCCCGCAGCCCGAACCTGAACATGAACTACGTCGTCAGACGCCCATACATTTATTGGCGCCTAGCCGCTGGCAGGGTAGGCTACATTAGAGACCTTACACGAACATATGTAACACGGGAGATCTTTTAAACTATGTGCTATCGCCCACTTCCCTAGATTTTCCTTTGTCTTGTGTCAGAGGTTCGGCATCAGACGTGGCCGACGTCGACGAAGGCTCTGGCTGAGGAGTCTTCACGGCGGTACTGGAGAGTTGCCATGATGGTATAGACGGGGTAGGCAACGTTGTGCTGGATCCGGACAATTGCCAAGCCGGTATTGAGGGCTTTGTAGCCAGTGAAGGCAGCGAGGATGTGGGTGAAGAAACACTAGGTCCTCGACTGAGGAGCAAAGCCTTCAACGACTTGAGTTCCTGCTGAAGCTCAGCCAGTGACTGTGTCTGGCTTTCCTTATTTTTCTCAATCATCTGGGGAAATGGTGGACATGTGAAACAATCACGGGGAGGGGGATAGTGAGGGCTTACTTTCGGTAGCATGTCGCGAATCGTGTTGACCTCGTCGCGAATTTCCCTCATCTCATCGCGAGTCTTTACCTCGCCGTCCCGCATCTCCTTAACCATAGCGTTCACTTCCTTTGTCGTAGTGTCTATTTCTTCTTGCTGCTTTTCGACGGCGGTCCTGACAGCAGCAGTTTCGGATTGGATTTCCTTCAGCAGTTGTTCCGCTGCGTCAAATTGAGCAGTCAAAGCATCGCGATCGCCTTCGTAAGCGGTAGAGGATGGAGGCTGTAGGTGAGGGAGGAGATATTTCTAGGACAGATATTAATAACAAGGCTCTCGGCAAGGTAAATGAAAGTAGCTCACCCTAAGCACAGCGGCAGCACCATACATGATAGTTCCAGAGACAACGGCAGTGATCTAAAGCGACATCTTGAGCACGGAGTAAACGGTGGGCATCAGCCAATATTTACGAAGTAATCGCGCCAGTCCCAGGTAGGACGGGGTGGAGGGACGGGGGCATAGTGAGGACCGTAGACCGGCAATCCTGCTGCATGGGTTGGCACCGTCTGATTACTCGAAGCCTGCTTCATAGCCATGTCAATCTCGGATGGTGTTAAACCTTTGGCTTCGAGAAACTGAATTCTCTGGGCCAGAGACGAAGATTGAGACTGTCCAGCGTGATTCATATTAGAGAAGGTCGGCGATGAATGGCTCAAGAAAACCAACCTTGGGGTCCGACAGGAAAGCAACAGCGTTTCGTAGGAGTTCTTCACGGGCAGACATGGTTGGCTCGGAATTGGAATAACCGTCTTCCATACAGGGAAAGTGATCGGCCATTATTTAGGCGTGTTTGTTCGTTCACGCTCCGGAGGTGACCGTCTGCAGAAAAAACCGCTCAAGTCACTCTTTTCCCAAACCAAAATGATTCAGCTCGCGGCCCCTCAGACGCTGCTTCGCTGCCTCTCAGCATCGAAGTGTACGTCTCTAGCCATACTTCTTCTCGCCCGGCGACTCACGTACTTGCATTTCCTCAGCTCCCTTGTTCGCTACATGCCACAAAGCGGGCGTATGGAGAACACCAAGGACTCTGGATACCATTAACTTGCGTGTGTAGTTTCGCGTTGTTTCTCCCGACCATCCATTGAACACCCTTAAAGTCTCCAGACGAGGATACGCTGAGGTATATTCCCGCTCAAAACCACACATGAACATCGGAACAATTGGTGTGTGACTCTTCTTCCAAGCCGACGGTGCATTCCCCTCTGACCTTCCATGCTAGGTCACGTTGATCATGGTAAAACTACACTCACTGCCGCAATCACAAAGGTCCTCTCTTCGCAAGGAGGTGCCAAGTTCACGGACTATTCGCAAATTGACAAAGCACCGGAAGAGAAGGCGCGTGGTATCACCATCAACTCTTCTCATGTCGAGTACGAGACGGACTCTCGTCATTATGGTCATATTGACTGCCCCGGACACGCTGATTGTAAGGCTTGTTACCTCCCGTCTTCCTTCCTCTGTTGACGCGCGCCGTCTTGTGCAGACATCAAAAACATGATTACTGGTGCCGCGCAGATGGATGGTGCTATCATTGTGGTTTCGGCAACGGACGGTCAAATGCCCCAGACTCGCGAGCATCTTCTCCTTGCTCGTCAGGTCGGTGTCAAGCGCTTGGTTGTTTTCATCAACAAGGTCGACCAAATCTCGGACCCCGAAATGCTGGAACTTGTCGACATGGAAATGCGCGACCTCCTTTCGACCTACAACTTCGACGGTGAAAATACTCCCATTGTCATGGGTTCCGCTCTGGCTGCTTTGGACGGACGGGACCCGGAAATTGGACAGTCTAAAATTCTTGAATTAGTTAAGGCCTGTGATGAGTGGCTTGAGCTTCCACCCCGTATGCCCATCACCTGTATGACTGCCTGATTTGCGTCTAACTCTTGTGTAGGTGACTTGGAAAAGCCTTTCCTCATGCCTATTGAAGGTTTGTCTTGACTTACGTATCTGTGCTTCTGACTCTTATGCGCCGCTTGCTTCATAGACGTCTTCTCTATCTCTGGTCGTGGTACTGTAGCTACTGGTCGTGTCGAACGCGGTGTCGCCAACAAAGGTGCTGATGTTGAGATCATTGGCCTCGGCAGCAACTTCAAGACCACACTCACTGGAATTGAGATGTTCCACAAGGAGCTCGATCGTGTAAGCATGATCCCTACTCCAAGTTGAACCATCTGCTCATAGGATGACAGGGCGAAGCTGGTGACAACATGGGATGCCTCCTCCGTGGTGTTAAGCGTGAACAACTTCGTCGTGGCCAAGTTGTCGTCGCCCCCGGTTCTATCAAGCCCGTGAAGAAGTTCCAAGCTCAGATCTACGTACGAGCACTTTGTACCTGCACATCTTCCGTTCTAACCATTTTCTTCTCCTTCTAGGTTTTGACCAAGGATGAAGGTTCGTCGGTATACTTGGATGATGATGTCCCTCCTCTAAACTTCTCTCTCAGGCGGTCGTTATACACCTTTCATGAGCAACTATCGCCCTCAACTTTTCTTGCGCACGGCTGATATCACCGTCTCTCTCACTTTCCCTGAGGGTACTCCTGATGCTGAGGAGAAGATGGTGAGCCCTGTGTCAACAAGTCACAACCCCGTCTAATCCCGTCTTGTGTAGGTCATGCCTGGTGACAATGTCGAAATGATCTGTGACCTTGTTCATGATGTCGCCGCCGAAGAGGGATCTCGGTATGTGTCCCATCCTCTGGTGTCTCCACCATGCTGATAGCTTCGTCTAGATTCACCCTTCGTGAAGGAGGCAAAACAAGTGAGCTTAGAACCAACCCCCCTCCTCTATCCTTTACTAACTTATCCAACAGTCGGTACTGGTATCGTCACCAAGGTCCTCGAATTCGCCTAAATGGAAGCTCTCCTTCGACCTTCGGTGTCTCGCCCCAACCACATCTTCGACCCCCACTCATCTTTGGAAGTGACCTCTATCTAGCTTTGTCGATGTGGTGTATTTATTACTTAGACATTATAATCCTAATAAACACTGAAAAGATTCCGGCGGGATCCCGTTTCGGAAACAACCGTAAAGCCTACTCTGGCCCTTCGAGGCTCAAAAATCCATGCTGCAGGTTTGAACGTAAAATCGTACGCGACCCCTAAAATCAACAGTATTTTTACGGCCTCTGCACTAATCGACGCTCTACCCAACCACCACTATGCAAGCCTTTACACGCCAACTTACTCGTTCAAGCCGTTTGTTGCCACGCTTCCAAGCAGTCCCGAGACCACTGACAAGGTCGCTCGTTAGTGCGTTGTAACCTTGTGTTTTCACGCGTCGTTACTGAAGAGAATCATAGCGAAACGATATACCGTTGAACACGAAAGTGTCTCCTTCGACGATACCACTGGTGTCGGTGTCATCACTATTACCGACCACGCGCAATCCGCACTCGGTGATGTCGTTTTCGTAGAGCTTCCTACTGTGGGGACGGAGGTCAAACAAGGAGGTAATGTCTGACGTCTCTGTCTGAGCCCTTGTGTGGTGCTTACTCTCCTGAAGATCAAATTGGTGCTGTGGAAAGTGTCAAGGCAGCTTCCGACATTGTATGGATTCCACGTTGCCGAGCTGATTGACATTCCTCACACGAATTCTGACAGTACGCGCCCGTCTCCGGAGTTGTCGAGGAGATCAATGAAGTACTCGCTTCTCAGCCAAATTTATTGAACAAATCACCCGAAGACGAAGGTCCGTCCTTCCATGCTGGATGCTTGGGCTCTCTGTCTGATTTCTCTCTCATAGGTTGGTTGTGCAAAATCAAGCTTTCAGATCCCTCCGAGGTAAGCCTATGCCATTCTCTCTACCCGCCTCCACTCAAACCCATGTTACCAGGTCGACAAACTCCTCGACGAAACTGCCTACCATGCTAGTTATGAAGAGTAGATTTGCTTATAGAGTTGCGCTTGCATTGGTAGTGTGAATGAATGGTAGTGTGGAAGATGGGCAGAGTATACAGTGGTCTACGGCGATGGTCTACGGGTTGGCATTTCATGAGGATGAAGAGGGCTCGTATTGATATTTCTCCCCCCGAGCTTCCATTCTGGCCTTCGCTTCCTTTAGAGCCCACGTTTGTATGCTATTTAGACATTATTAGAGAGTTTCTCGCATTTCAAGTCGTTGCAAAGGCGCACCTGGTGTCGGGCTTGTAGTATAACATCACTGCGGCGAAAGCCATGGACCCAAACATGCCAATAACCCAGATGTTCTCCCAGTCTTCTTTGACTCGTTTCTGACCGGGTGGTGGGGGCTACGACACGGAAAGCAGTCTATGAGTACAACCCTCATATTCTTGGAGGACAAGTCGCCACACCTTTTCGCCGAACAAGTACCCCGACGGTTCATTGTAATGGGGAGCGCCGTGTGAGGCATTTCGCCTGGATATGGTCGATGAGAGTGGGCGGCGAAGCGCAGCCCTCTGCGTAGAAGCACGCAGGGCAGCGAGGGAAGACATAGAGTACGTTGAAGGAGACGAGGTTGACGATGAAAGACCGAACAAGTAGTAGTATTGTCACGAGTTATGACCGGGAGGGTCGACATAACTGAGCCAAACAAAAATTCTCCCCTGTCCTCCTATTAACAAAAGCTACAACTCAAGTGCTAGTATGCGGTAGTCCACCGAGGGATCCTCCTCTTCGTACCCAGGACAGCTTGTATCACTTGAGAAGCTGCTCCAGAATGAGTCACAAAGCAAGGCGTTTCCATGAAAGAATATTCTTACCCCAAGCCCATCGTGTAGAAGTCTATACCTTGTTGATTGCCTGAGCGTACCAGGTTAAGAAACCAGCAAGAAAGTGAGAGTACGAAGCATAGCAGACCTTTGAATACCGTCAAAACAACCTTATCCATCGCATATTTCTTCCCGATTGACTTTAACAACCCCATCAGTGTCCGCCCCAACCCTTGCCGTTTGTGCTCCGGAGATACCTGCAATTCATAGCTTCGGGATTGTCGATTGTAAGTGGCATTGCCATGAGAATGAGAAGGCTGGAATTATACTGTACCAGTAAACCAAGTTGGAGCCGTCCTCGTACTCGAAGCGGAACATTGTGTAGGCAACTACGGCATCGTCCTGATCTCGGACAAGAATGAACCGAGACCAGCGATTAAAAAGCTCTTTCTTCTTGCTCTCTGGGTCCCACCCCATCTGAGACTCTTTATAACTAATAACGAACTCGTCAATGTCCCGAAGTATGGAAGAGTCTCTGCGAGGAACTTACAAGCTCTCCATGTTTAAGGCAAACAATTCCCATATGACATCTTTCTCATCTGGATCCAATTCTTGAGCTAGTTTTGCAACAGCTCGATAACTATATCGTGCGGTCGTTCAGGGATCGGTTCAAGATATTCCAAGGCCATGGAAGGAGTTGTACCAGCGCTCTCCATTTGATTCGATACTGTCTGGTATGAACTTTGAAAGGGCAGCTGCATTTGCCTGGATCAGAGGTCAGTCTAGTGTTGGCTGGATGATTGGGAGAGGAAGTACTTTGTTCGCTGTTTTCACTAGGAACGAGCCAGTAGCAGACATGATTGATTTTAGCACAAGTTAGGGGCTTCAGTATTCTTTTCATGAGGCTCGATCACATCTTGTCACCTTCCTTTTACTAACCATGAAACTCGACGCGACCGATCTTCGTTATGTCACCTCTGAAGAGTTCAGAGTCCTCACAGCCGTAAGTTCTTTTATCATCATACCCCAATCTTGTTTCTCAAATGCTAATCCACCAACCATTTCCATAGGTCGAAATGGGATCGAAAAACCACGAAGTCGTCCCGACCGCTCTCATCGCACAGATCTCTGGCCTCCGTAATGGAGGTGTCAATAAACTGATTGGCTCACTAGCCAAACGCAACCTCGTATCAAAAGTACAAAATTCCAAATGTGCGTGAATCCACTATATCTTTTCTTGTGCTATCCGTACTTACATTTATATGGCGGAACTTAGATGATGGCTATCGTTTAACGTACGGCGGATATGACTTCCTCGCCATGAGAGCCATGTCAAAACGAGACACCCTCGCATCAGTGGGCAACCAAATTGGCGTCGGGAAAGAGTCCGGTCAGTCTCTCCACCCTCTCCACCCCCGATCAACGTATCATTCAACCTCAGCTGACGCGCAAGGCAATCAGACATCCACATCGTAGCAGATTCAGAGGGCAAAGAGATGGTGCTGAAGCTCCACCGGTAAGCTCTGCATTCACATTCACCACACGACCGAAAGCGCCGTTCCGAACAACCATGTCAAAGGTTAGGTCGTATATCCTTCCGCACCATCAAGCAAAATCGTGATTACATGGGAAAACGTAAATCTGCATCGTGGATGTACATGTCGCGGCTAGCTGCACAGAAAGAATGGGCTTTCATGAAGGTTTGTATTCAATTCAATTCAATCTTACCGTTACCTTCAGGACAGGATGTCTCACTGACTTTTCTTATATATTTGCATTTGTCTTTTCATTTTAGGTTCTTCATGAACACGGATTCCCCGTTCCCCGACCTATAGATCAAGCACGACATTGTATACTGATGGAATTTATCGACGCCTACCCTCTGTACGTTCTCTTCAATTACCCCCTTCACACCCTCCCGCCACTGACCGATCGTCTGACAGACGTCAGATATCCGATGTCGCATCCCCGGGAAAGCTATACTCCCAATTAATGGATCTCATCGTACGCCTCGCGCGTTCGGGGCTGATACACGGCGATTTTAATGAGTTTAACATTTTGATACGGCGTGAATCTGGCGAGCCGGTCGTTATTGACTTTCCGCAAATGGTCAGCACGTCGCATGCGAATGCCGAATGGTAGCTACATCTCCTCTCCTCTCCCCCCTTCTCTCTATGATGTTTTGACTGAAATGTTGCTTTGTCGTGTAGGTATTTTAATCGGGATGTGGAGTGCATACGAACCTTCTTCAAACGTAGATTTGGGTATGAAAGTTCGCTGTACCCGAGGTTTAGGTCGATAAACCCGTCGGACGATACGGAAGAGCATTTCCAGCTGGATGTGATGGTCGCAGCGAGTGGGTTTGGACGGAAAGATATGCAAGCCTTGGAAGAGGTGTGTTCTCATTCTTTCTACTGTGGATTTGATCAGCTGAGTTTGTGATAGTATATGGACGCGGTCAAGGATGTTGAAGGGGAGGACGAGGACGAGGAAGTGGACGAAGAAGAAGAAGAAGAGGAAGAGGAGGATGAGGAGGATGACGATGACGAGAACTTGAAAGAGGAGGAGGAGAACGACAAGACGAGAGAAGCGGAAAAAGTTGACGACCCACAAGAAAACATTCCTGAAAAACCTAACGACCACGAACTCGAATCATCACCCATCCCCGATCCAGCAACCCCTCCAGCCCAAGACTCCTCCCTCCCAACACCCTTCTCACCACTCCGCTCCCTCTCCCGGTCACCCCCTCGATCGCGCTCTCTGTCCCCAACATCCATGGACAAACTCGCTGAAGCGACAGCGGCACTGGAAATCAGCAATGTCAAAAATATCGTCTCGTCTGACTTGGCGAAATCGCGTGCGCGACAACAGAGGAAGTTTCATTCGAAACGATCGGCGAGACAGGCGGGGAGACCGCAGGGTAGTAAAGCGAAGCAGGATACTAGGGTCAAGCTGGATCATAAAGGTGGATGGGATTATTAGTGTAATTTTGGCTTATGGTACTCGACCTATGTAGAGCACTTCGTATGCGTAGGAGTCCCAAGTCTAACTGTAATTATCCATACCCCTGTTGGTCGATTGGGCGTCAATTCACTCTACTGCTTCCCTCCACAACCCAAACCCAAAAACCTCGTGCACACATAAACGATGGAGAAAGCCGATCTCGAAACCTACCAAGTCCAACTCTCCCAAGTCGAAGCAGCACTCGCCGACGACCCCGACAACACAGAGCTCTCCTCCCTGCGTTCAGAACTCAAAGAACTCATAGATCTGACTCAGGCTGCGCTTGCCCAGGCAGCATCAGCTTCCTCCTCACGGACGAACGAGAGCTCTCGTAAACCCAATGCTGCGCCTGCGTATGGTGCGGGGGGGCATACATGGGAAGCCGGGAACGAATGTCTGGCGAAGTATTCCAGCGATGGACAATGGTATCCCGCACGTATCACCTCCGTCGGTGGGTCTCCCGAGAATCGCGTGTATAGCATTGTATTCAAAGGCTACAACACCACTGAACTCGTCAAAAGCTCCGAGCTGAAGCCTCTGCCTGGCAACTACTCTGCCCATGCCGCTGCACCCTCCCTCTCGAACAAACGCAAGCTGAGCAAAGCAGAAGAAGAGGAGCGGGAGAAGAAAAAGAAGAAAAACGAGAAAAAGCTCGAGGTGCGCGCTGCCAAAGCCAAGGAGCAGGTGCAGAAACAGGCGTCATGGCAGAAGTTTACGAAAAAGTCGGAGAAGAAGGGGATACATATTGCTGGTGTTTCTGGGACGAGTATATTCAAGACGCCGGAGAATCCGTTGGGTAAAGGTGGGCAGCTTTCTTCTTTGTTGATGTCATTGCTTGCGCTGGTCTAAGTAATTGCGTTGTTGTTGACAGTTGGTGTGACGGGGAGTGGGAAGGGCATGACCGAGGTCGCCCAGCAAAGCAAACACAAATTCATCGCTGGGTCAGGCGATGACGCGTGACGCTTGAAATCGGTTGGTGAGTGGGTTCTGATGCAGGAATGACCTAGCTCATGTCGTCTTTGTGATTTAGGATGGGGGCATGGCTACGTCATTCACGCTTTTATTTGTATAATTAGAGTCGCTCAGATTGTGTTTTGCTCTCTCATTGGACATTTGGACATGCGGGACGATGACGATGACGATTCCGGTGGGCCAATCTGATGAAACGGCACCTCCGCTTCCGAATAAGAAAGACTCGAACGAACGAGAAGATTGCCAAAAGGTCATTGGATCTTCCCTACTCCGAGTGGCTACGCTTCTTTACTGATTTGCCTCTTTTTTCGTTCTGATTTGCGAGCTGGAAATTATCATCTGCTGCGGCAAGGCCTTTGCTTGTTTTGCGTTCGTTCTTACTGTCCTTCCCATTTAGATACCTACTTACAATGTCTTTGAATCTACCGTTCGTCAAACAACGTGTCACGCCTCTTATTTGCCTTTGATGGACCTTGGAGGCATCGACTGTGAACGTTTGAACGTTTGAGCCATCGTCGCGCCCGATGAAACCGCTTGCAGGCTCGTCACTTACTTCTTCAATTCTTGTCGATCCGGCTCTTGGAATTCTTGCCTACCAGCTCATTAGAATAACTCCCCATAGTCCAAACAATCTATCGGGGTCACCTCACCATTCATACGCTTCCGCGTTGGATTTGTTTCTTGGACGGGGTTTATTGAACACTCACGAGCATAGGCACCCGAGTCCAAGAACCCTTGACAGGCAAGAGAATCTGAGTTGGGGTGGATGGCGGGTTGGGGATCGATCTGTTCTGTGCGGAACGTTCTCTGTTACGTGTATGTGTCCTGCTGTCCTAGTCCAGTTTGACGGTGCCGAGATCTGGCAGTTCCTCCTGGGTGTGCTATTTGCTTATACGGGGCGTAAAAAAGTCTAACCTTGTGCAAGGCAAAAGGGAAAAAAAGGAAGCTCCATTCCGAGTTCTCTTGGACGCGCGGTGTCATGTCAACGTCCAAACGTCGACGTCGAACGAGTAATATGAGCAAGTAAATACTCGCGGAGCAATGTATTGATACGGGTACCCGAAAAGAAGTAACAAGTAACGGTGGAAAATCAAGGCAAGTGGCGGTTGCAAAAAATGACAAAGTATGAAGGACAAAGAGTGGGTCAATAGGTAAAGTATTTTTCCAAGGACGCTGAGGGGATTTCTATGGGAGAGTAGTAGGTGTCTGAGGGTGGAGAAGAAGCGTAAGAAGAGGGAGACGAAGAAGAAGAAGTCGGAGAAGGCAAAGAAGCAGGCGACGTGATGATGGGCAGGCGGGAGAATCATAGTAGATTTGGGAGTGGGATTGGATCTGTGGCTGAAGGAGGTACGGAGGAGGGTACGGGTGGCGGGGGATAGTACGGAATGTCAACAGAGTAC